>JAFEMH010005998.1:0-140098 GCA_022495995.1 Adenophora triphylla var. japonica
ATGGAGACCCGTGAGCCACCACTAGCCGCTAGGTTGTGGCCATCCTTTCTCAAAGTCGCATCTCGCCCATAATTTCACCCCTCATCTCGCTGAAGTCCCCGTGATTTGCTCTCCCGCAGTAAGCACATCAAAGCGTAGGTTAGTCCTTAAACTTATCTCGAAACATGCATATATTCACAAAATAGTGCACACATGCCAAAGAAAAGGATTCATAAAAAATTCTAGCATCATTTGCCTAGAACACGTGTCTTTCATTATTTGAAACATGTCACCCCGAGCACATGCTCCCCAAACACAAAAAATCCAGGTTTTCATGAAATTCTTTGCATATAAATTTAATCTTTCAAACCGGCATGCATGAATCATTTTCATCGTCCAAAATCTCATTCTCACATCCAGGATCAGGAGTTGACCTAGTTCTACCACACGCAATAACTCCGTCCCATTTTTGTCATTACTTTTCTCACTTTATCTTCAAAAAATGAGTCATTCTCATATTTCTTCAAATAAATTGGACATGCTTGATTACCTATGTATCTAGCTTCGTAGGTCAATCGTTAAATCCATAAAATCATCAACAAAATCACAAAAAAAATCCAAGAAAATTCCCAAAATCGAATTTAGCCCTAACCAATCAAAAATCGACCAAAATCGATGAAATCGAGCAAATCGAGAGAACTTAACCCTATATCTTGAGGTTTCATGGATTTGTTATCCCTTTTATCGGGATAAACCAGAAGTAGGTGCCGCGAAGTCATACTTTCGATCGGTCCTTACGAACTCTCTCCTCCTCAATCTCGCAGCCTGTGATAGATCACGGCGCGCTTAGCGAGGCATGATGTGTCCTCCTTGGTCCATCTAGGCAGTAGAAACTCGAGTCTTCGAAGATCTTGGCGTGCTTCTCTCTCTTTTCTCTCCTCTCTCCTCGACGGCCAAAGCCAACCGTGAGGACCCCGACCCTAACCTACACGTGTCCCAAGTTGGAGCGTCCTCAAACTAACCCGAAAAACACTAAACTTTTAAAACTTTACTTTGACTTTCAAACATAAACATTGATAATATAACATTTTTAAAAGAACTCCACTCAACTCCACATTGGAGGAGGAGATAACTAACTTCAAAACGATCAACCGTTTAGTTACAAAAGATATTGGTTTTTAACGTAGAAAGATAAAGTTTATAATTACAAACGCCCAAAAGGAATTATGACAAAATAATTTCTACTCCAACCTAACGTACCCCGACAATATCCCAAAATGCTCACAGCCAAACTCCTTTCCGTCCTTACTTGGGCGGTCCTCCCGTCTCGGGATCTAAAACAAGAAGGGAGAGGGGTGAGAATAAATCTCAAAGAAGCTATTATGGATGCGGCAATATGTCAAATAAATGCAAACATATAACAAGTCACACATAACACATTGGGAAAGCTATAAACACATTCCATTACCTTGGTTTTACCTTTTCCCGTCTCGAATGCAGTCGTACAACATTGGGTATAATAATACTCCAATTTACAAATGAGCCGCTTAAGCAATACTCACGTCTTAAAAGACCCGTTTTTCAAGTGGAACCAAATAAGACAAGAGCAACTCGTAAGGCTTTTGGCTCAATACGACGCTTATAACCCCAACTCCGTGGCCGTGAGGGGACGGTCACGTATATAACATAATCCGATCACATTAGGTCACACTTCCATAATTGATCGTATTCTGTTATACCCCCAACGTCAGCTGACTCACACATATCAAGCACATAATAGATACTTGAATAAAATCCACAAAAAGGGATAAACAATAGCCACATGGTAATATATACTCATGCCCAACAATATCAAAGTGTAACAATTTATGAATACACTAAACAATATCAACAACACTATGTATAACATCAAGTAAGGAAATGAGGGATCATAAACCTACCCTACAAATTCCATATACGAGGATACAAGACCTAATTGAAGGTTCAAGTTCAATTACTAAGTGGGAGTCACCCTTTTTAAGTGGCCAAACAACTTGCCAAACGATCCTTGTTTAAATTAAGAAAAACTGGTTCAGGGTCTTGGGCGACCGCCCTTACACTTGGGCGACCGCCCAAGTGGACCTCAAAAGAAATTATGGTTTTCGCTCTCTTGGGCGATCGCCCTTAACCACTTGGGCGACCGCCCAAGTGGACTTCAAGGGAATTTGGACCTCTCGCCATCTTGGGCGACCGCCCAAGCCCACTTGGGCGACCGCCCAAGCCTCCTCCAAACTCCTTTTGCAGATTTTTAACCCCTTTCAACCTAGTTCATCCTTTCCTTCTACCATGGCTTGTTCAAGAACACCAAATGATAACTTCATCTTACCAAGTCCCAGTCAAAACATGTAAATTCAAAATCAAGTAATCCTAGATCATTTATCTACACCCAATCTACCCATTTCAAACCCTTTTTACAAGATCTTCCATGAACCCTAACTTCAATAATTCCATTTTCCCCACATTTAACTCTCCTAAAGTTTTCAAAGCAAGAACCAAGCATCCACAAGAACAAGAAGAACATCAAGGAGAGTATGAACAATTAAAAGAAGGGAAGTCATAACAACTTACTTGGATTTTATAAGGAAGATTGATCTTGATGGGTTCCTCTAGGTGATTCAACTTCAATGGTGCTCTAAAACTTGATTTTTGGTGAAGAAATGCTTGGCTTCAAGGTTTGGTGCTTGGAGCTTCCATGGGAGTTCTTCTAAGGCTTTCTCTAGTACCAATTTGGATGAATGGAGGAGAAGGAGGGGAAAGGAGTAAGAGAGGTGAGGGAGGGAGGACACTTGGCAAGGGAGGAAGGACTCAACAAAATGGCCCCCCATGGGAAATTAGCAAGGCTTTCACCCACCCAATTTAAATTAAAATAAATCTTATCCCATTAATTCATCCTACTCATTTAACCTCCCTACATTATTTATCATTTTTCCATTTTTATTATTTCTCCTAGTTTCTTTATTTAATGTCCAATAAATTCTCATAAGATCCTAATTTTACTTTTCACTCAATTTATCTCAATTTAAGAATTTAAAGGTATAATTGAACATATAAAGATAACATAAATATTAAAAGCATATAATTTATTATTTAAAATGAGTGCCTAGGGTTGGGGTCGTCACACTCACTCCCCCTTAAAGAAAATTCGACCCGAATTTTAAAAGAAAACTTACTTGAATTTTCAAACAACCACGGGTATTTCGCCCTCATCTCCGACTCTAGCTCCCACGTCGCTTCCTCTACGGTGTGGTTCTTCCAAAGGACTTTTACTATCGGAATACTCTTAGTTCTCAACTCCTTAACTTGGAATTCTAGGACTCTTAATGGCTCTTCAACATAAGACATGTCCGCTTGGACATCATCGGGAGGAGAACTCAAAACATGGGAGGGGTCATGACAATACTTCCTCAACATCGAAACATGGAAGACATCATGGAGTAAAGAAAAGACGGCGGCAACGCTAACCGGTAAGCCAATTCCCCTATCTTCTCTAGAATCTCAAACGGACCTACAAACCTCGGAGCCAACTTACCCTTATTACCGAACCTTTTAATCCCCGTCCTCGGAGAGACCTTCAAGAACACAAAGTCACCAACCCGAAAAGATAAATCCCGTCTTCTATTGTCGGCGTAGCTTTTCTGTCTACTCTGAGCCGTCTTCAATCTATCCCGAATCACCTTGATCTTCTCCGTAGAATCTCTAACCAAGTCCGGACCCCAAAGTCTCGCTTCACCAACCTCGTCCCAACACATCGGAGATCGACACTTCCTACCATATAACGCCTCATACGGAGCCATCTCGATACTAGACTGATAACTGTTGTTGTAAGCAAACTCGACTAACGGTAGATGATCCTCCCAAGATAATTGGAAATCCATCACACAAGCTCGTAACATATCCTCAAGTATCTGAATAGTTCTCTCGGACTGACCGTCGGTTTGAGGATGAAACGCGGTACTAAAACACAACTTAGAACCCAATGCTTCATGCAATGCTCTCCAAAATCTAGATGTAAACCTCGGATCTCTGTCAGACACAATACTAACCGGAACCCCGTGAAGTCTCACAATCTCCTTCAAATACAACTGGGCTAACTTCTCTAACGAAAACTTAGTTGACACCGGAAGAAAATGAGCCGACTTTGTCAATCTATCCACAATAACCCAAATAGCATCCATCTTCTTCGCGGTAAGAGGTAGACCCGAAACAAAATCCATCGAGATCCCTTCCCATTTCCACTCCGGAATATCCAATGGTTGAAGTAGTCCCGCCGGTCTTTGATGTTCTGCCTTAATCTGTTGACAAGTCAAACACTTAGATACATAATCCGCTATTTCTCTCTTTCATTCCATTCCACCAATATCCACGCTTCAAGTCTTGATACATTTTGGTACTTCCTGATGAATCGCAAACTTGGACTTATGGCCATCCTCTAAAACACGCTTCTTGGTTTCCGGCGATGACGGAACGCAAATTCTCCCTTGAAAAGTTAAAATCCCATCTCTATTCAAAGCAAACTCCCGGTTTTCCCACCTCGCACTTGATCAAAAATCTTCTTCAACTCCGGATCACCTTGTTGAGCTTCCTTCAAATCCCCATACAAAGTCGGAACGGCTCTAACATTCGCAATAATTACTTCACTCTTCAATTCCCGAGAACACAAAGCTGTCATATACGCCTTTCGGCTAATCGCATCTGCCACCACATTGGCCTTCCCTGATGATAAGAAATTATACAATCGAAATCTTTCAAGAACTCAAGCCATCTCCTTTGTCGGTTGTTCAACTCCTTTTGGGTGAATAAGTACTTCAAACTCTTATGATCGGTGAAAATCTCAAACTTCGCCCCCATAAAGGTAGTGCTTCCACTTATGCAACGCAAATACAATCGCCGCCAATTCCATATCATGAGTAGGGTAATTCTGTTCCGCCGGTGATAACTTCCTAGAGGCATACGCAATAACCTTTCCATTTTGCATCAACACACATCCCAAACCCGCCTTCGAGGCATCACTATAGATCACAAAATTCTCACAACCATCCGGAAGGGTAAGAATAGGAGCCGTTGTCAATCTCTTTCTTCAATTCATCAAAGCTTGCTTCACACTTGGAATCCCATACAAACGATACATCTTTCCGAGTCAACCTAGTCAACGGGGTCGCAATCCGAGAAAACCCCTCAATGAACCTCCGATAATACCCCGCCAAACCAAGAAAACTACGGACCTCGGTCACAGTCGAAGGTTGCTTCCAATTAACCACGGCCTCAATCTTTGAAGGATCAACGGAAATTCCCGAACTCGACACAACATGCCCCAAGAAAGAAATCTCGCTCAAGCCAAAACTCGCACTTACCGAACTTAGCATACAATCGCTTCTCACGAAGAACGGACAAGACAATCCTCAACTGGTTCTCATGCTCTTCCCGGGACTTAGAATACACAAGAATATCATCAATAAAGACCACCACAAAACTATCAAGATAAGGCTTGAAAACACGGTTCATCATGTCCATAAATACGGCCGGAGCATTAGTTAACCCAAACGGCATCACAACAAACTCATAATGACCATATCTAGTTCGAAAGCCGTCTTAGCAACATCATCCGGTCTAATCTTCAACTGATGGTATCCGCTTCTCAAATCAAGCTTTGAGTAGATAACGGAACCTTGGAGTTGGTCAAACAAATCATCTATATGCGGAAGAGGATACTTATTCTTAATGGTGGCTTGGTTCAACAAACGATAGTCAATACACAATCGTAAGGTACCATCCTTCTTCCTAACAAACAAGACCGGTGCTCCCCACGGAGACACACTAGGACGAATAAAACCTCGGTCTAACAATTCTTGCAATTGGACCTTCAACTCTTTTAACTCGGCCGGAGCCATTCTATAGGAGTGCTTTAGAGATAGGTGCGGTACCGGGCACTAAGTCAATACAAAACTCTATCTCACGATCCGGAGGCATAGAGTACTCGCTAGAAAACACATCACTAAATTCATTAACAACCGGAACATGAGCTAACTCGGGAGACTTCTTATTGGAATCTACCACATAAGCCAAGTAACCCGCACACCCCTTAGATAGCATCTTTCTAGCTTTTAAGGCAGAAATAACATGTAACCCGAACATAGATTTATCCGCATCAAATATAAAAGTAGGCATATCAGGCATAGCAAATGAGACTCGCTTTCTACGACAGTCTACCATAGCATGACACTGACTCAACCAATCCATCCCAAGGATCACATCAAAATCACGGATTGGTAACTCGACCAAATCCACCGGCAATACATGCCCACATATAGTCACATCACAACCATGATATATTAAAGAAGATTCAAGGCTCTCTCCCATAGGAGTAGAGACCTCCAACACATAAGGCATAGATTCAGGCAAGATGTGCAATGAGAATGCAAAATGAGATGCCACAAATGAATGGGAAGACCCGGGATCTATAAGAATGCGGGCCTTAACTCCTGAGACAGGAACTATACCTCTAATGACGGCATTAGGATCGACCTCTCCTCGACCCAAAGCAAACACACGACCTTGGACTCTATCCTTAGGTTTCCCATCAACATCTCTCTTCACACCACTACCTTGACCTCCAAATCCGGTACCCGAAGCTTGCTTATTCTGTAACTTGGGGCAATTCCTCCTAAAATGGCCTGTCGACCCACACTCCAAACACTTTCCTTGTTTGCTCCAACACTTGTCCTCCGAATGCCCTAGTTTCTTGCAAAACCCACATGTCGTCCCAAACTGACCGGAAGTCGCACGATTTGCCGGAGCCGCCACATGACCTCCTCGATTCGCTCCCGGAGTAAATGTCCTCGGCTGCACCCTATTCTGTCCCGAACCTTGACCTTGGAATCTATTTACGTTTCCACCTTCATTTCTACCACGATGCTCCTCTATGTCATTCTCAATCCGATACGCCATATTCACCGCCGCTTGGAAGTTGGCGAAGTTATGCGTCAACAACCGCTTCCGAACTCAACCCTTAAACCTTTCACAAACCGGTAGACTCGCCTCTCCTCATCTCGGCACCAAATGAGGACAATATCGGGCCAACTCGTGAACTTTGCCGAATACGCGCTATCGTCATGGTCCCTTGCTCCAGTTTCAGAAACTCGCCTTCCTTCTTATCTCTAGTAACCATTGGCACGAAGTGATCCCGGAACTTGCGGGTGAAGTTCTCCCAAGTCTGCGGTGTCAAATCCCGGTCCCAACCATCCTTCACTACCTGCCACCAGTGCTCCGCTGGTCCCTCCAACTTGAAAACGGCACATCTCACCTTCTCCGCATCCGAACTCTCCATAGCTGCGAAAATCTTATTCATAGCCTCAAGCCACCTCTCAGCCTTCGTCGGATCCGGATCTCCGTTGAAGCTAGGAGGAGACATCTTCACGAACTTCTCTAGACCATGCCGCCCTTGTCTCGCCTTCTTGCCGTTGCCTACCCCGATTCAAATTCCTGAGTTGCCATATGCCGAAGAAACCCTCGGAACATATCCATCATCTCGGAATTCGGATTACCAACACCACCCAAACCTGCATTCTCGATCACCATCATTTCCCGCCATAACAACAAACTCCTGCATTAAACACTCGACGTCGCTATCACACACTCTCACTCACCTAGACTCTACCCGAGAATTCTAACCGAGCTCGATACCAACCGTGAGGACCCCGACCCGAACCTACACGTGTCCCGAGTTGGAGCGTCCTCAAACTAACCCGAAAACACTAAACTTTTAAAACTTTACTTTGACTTTCAAACATATACATTGATAATATAACATTTTAAAAGAACTCCACTCAACTCCACATTGGAGGAGGAGATAACTAACTTCGAAAACGATCAACCTGTTTAGTTACAAAAGATATTGGTTTTTAACGTAGAAAGATAAAGTTTATAATTACAAACGCCCAAAAGGAATTATGAGAAAATAATTTCTACGCCAACCTAACGTACCCCGACAATATCCCAAAATGCTCACAGCCAAACTCCTTTCCGTCCTTACTTGGGCGGGCCTCTGTCTCGGGGATCTAAAACAAGAAAGGGAGAGGGGTGAGAATAAATCTCAAAGAAGCTATTATGGATGCAGCAATATGCCAAATAAATGCAACATATAACAAGTCACACATAACACATTGGGAAAGCTATAAACACATTCCATTACCTTGGTTTACCTTTTCCCGTCTCGAACAATAGTCGTACAACATTGGGTATAATAATACTCCAATTTACAAAGGAGCCGCTTAAGCAATACTCACGTCTTAAAAGACCCGTTTTTCAGGGAACCAAATAAGACAGTAGCAACTTCTGTAAGGCTTTTGGCTCAATACAGACGCTTATAACCCCAACTTTGTGGCCACGGGGAGGGGACGGTCACGTATATAACATAATCCGATCACATTAGGTCACACTTCCATAATTGATCGTATTCCTGTTATACCCCCAACGTCGCTGACTCACACATATCAAGCACATAATAGATACTTGAATAAAATCCACAAAAAGGGATAAACAATAGCCACATGGTAATATATACTCATGCCCAATAATATCAAAGTGTAACAATTTATGAATACACTAAACAATATCAACAACACTATGTATAACATCAAGTAAGGAAATGAGGGATCATAAACCTACCCTACAAATTCCATATACGAGGATACAAGACCTAAGTGAAGGTTCAAGTTCAATTACTAAGTGGGAGTCACCCTTTTTAAGTGGCCAAACAACTTGCCAAACGATCCTTGTTTAAATTAAGAAAAACTGGTTCAGGGTCTTGGGCGACCGCCCTTACACTTGGGCGACCGCCCAAGTGGACCTCAAAAGAAATTATGGTTTCTGCCCTCTTGGGCGACCGCCCTTAACCACTTGGGCGACCGCCCAAGTGGACTTCAAGGGAATTTGGACCTCCTGCCATCTTGGGCGACCGCCCAAGCCTCCTCCAGCCCCTTTTGCAGATTTTTAACCCCTTTCAACCTAGTTCATCCTTTCCTTCTACCATGGCTTGTTCAAGAACACCAAATGATAACTTCATCTTACCAAGTCCCAGTCAAAACATGTAAATTCAAAATCAAGTAATCCTAGATCATTTATCTACACCCAATCTACCCATTTCAAACCCTTTTTACAAGATCTTCCATGAACCCTAACTTCAATAATTCCATTTTCCCAACATTTAACTCTCCTAAAGTTTCCAAAGCAAGAACCAAGCATCACAAGAACAAGAAGAACATCAAGGAGAGTATGAACAATTAAAAGAAGGGAAGTCATAACAACTTACTTGGATTTTATAAGGAAGATTGATCTTGATGGGTTCCTCTAGGTGATTCAACTTCAATGGTGCTCTAAAACTTGATTTTTGGTGAAGAAATGCTTGGCTTCAAGGTTTGGTGCTTGGAGCTTCCATGGGAGTTCTTCTAAGGCTTTCTCTAGTACCAATTTGGATGAATGGAGGAGAAGGAGGGGAAAGGAGTAAGAGAGGTGAGGGAGGGAGGACACTTGGCAAGGGAGGAAGGACTCAACAAAATGGCCCCCCATGGGAAATTAGCAAGGCTTTCACCCACCCAATTTAAATTAAAATAAATCTTATCCCATTAATTCATCCTACTCATTTAACCTCCCTACATTATTTATCATTTTTCCATTTTTATTATTTCTCCTAGTTTCTTTATTTAATGTCCAATAAATTCTCATAAGATCCTAATTTTACTTTTCACTCAATTTATCTCAATTTAAGAATTTAAAGGTATAATTGAACATATAAAGATAACATAAATATTAAAAGCATATAATTTATTATTTAAAATGAGTGCCTAGGGTTGGGGTCGTCACACCAACAATGGCCACTGCCCATTTCTCCTTCTGTTTAATTAAATCTGGTGAAACGAGGTTTCAAGTCGGACGGCTTCTTTTTCTCCATCTCTAGCCCAGCGGCTTCATTTTCCTCAGGATGAATTTACACTTTTTGCCCCTGGACTTTCCACTTAAGCAAATAACTCCCATTATCTCCTAACGGAGTAATGCTACCTCCCAAAATATTTTTGTTATCTCCAAATGGAATAACGTTTTCTCGAAAAAAAAAAATCTCCGTTACTTCCGTTAGAACGGAATAACGTTAGGTGGTCGCTAAAAATGTCCAAACCAATCAGGCGACAACCTCCGAATTGTCAAAATTAAGCTTTAGCTCTCTCTATCTCTGTCAAAAAGAGATAGCGCCGCAAGCTTTAGCTTCAGTTACTTCCATTAGAATGGAATAACGTCAGGTGACAGCCTCTGAATTGTCAAAATTTCAGCTTTAGCTCCCTCTATCTCTGTCAAAATGAGATAGCGCCGTAAGCTTTAGCTTCCGTTACTTTCGATAGAATGGAATAACGTCAGGCGACAACCTCCGAATTGTCAAAATTAAGCTTTAGCTCTTTCTATCTCTGTCAAAAAGAGATAGCGCCGCAAGCTTTAGCTTCCGTTATTTCCATTAGAATGGAATAATGTCAGGTGACAGCCTTCGTATTGTCAAATTTAAGCTTTAGCTACCTCTATCTCCTTGATAGCGACGCAAGCTTTAGTTTTTCCAACATTAGCTACCTCTACCTCCTTGATAGCGACGTAAGCTTTCGTTTTCCAGCTTTAGCTACCTCTATCTCCTTGATAGCGACGTAATCTTTAGTTTTCCAGCTTTAGCTACCTCTATCTCCTTGATAGCGACGTAAGCTTTAGTTTTCCAGCTTTAGCTACCTCTATCTCCTTGATAGCGACGTAAGCTTTAGTTTTCCATCTTTAACTACCTCTATCTCCTTGATAGCGACGTAAGCTTTAGTTTTTCAACTTTAGCTCCCTCTATCTCCTTGATAGCGACGTAAGATTTAGTTTCTTAAGGTGACTCCTCCATTAATCGTCAAAATACCAAGGATCCTAGACCTGTTCCTAACTATCTAGCAGATCCTGAACTACGATCATGGCTTGATTCCTCGGGGATATATAGGTAGCCTTTAGCAAGGTCTAGCCATCCGACCACATCGGTCATCCCCTTCCTTCACCACTCCTCAGTAGTGCGTGAGCCTTTAGATAGGTCCAGCCATTCGACCACATCGGTCATCCCCATCCTTCACCACTCCTCAGTGGTGCGTGAGCCTTTAGAAAGGTCCAGTCATCCGAACACATAGGTCACCCCCTTCCTTCACCACTCCTCAGTGATGCGTGAGGCTTTTTAAAGGTCCGACCATCCGACCACATCGGTCACTTCCTTCACTTTCCATATCCCCAGCAGGACCATCCATTTGACCTCTTAGGTCACATTTCCTTCTTCATAACAAGGGACCAGTTTCTCTTTGCCATTCCCCATCTGATTCCGAACTACGATCATGGCTTGATTCCCCCGGATACGTAGGTAGCCTACTTTAGGTTCAACCCCGTCATACATGACATCCTTTCCCCAGCGGATCCAGAACTACGATTTGGCTTGATTCCTCTTCAGGATACGTAGGTAGCCTTCCAAAGGTTCAGCCACTCGACCTCCTTGGTCACCCAATCCCAATCCATCTCGGCAGTTCGCCATATTAAATTCTCACTTTTATCAACAACCCCACTTACTTCGCAAGTTCCGTTGTCGAGAGGCTTCTGCAAGTACCCAAATCTGGCTCATGCCTTCCAGATAAAGTTTCCTAGCAGTTCCCTAGACATTCATAAAGTTTAGGGGCAATTCAGAAACTTTTCAATACTTTCCAAGTAAGGAATGACCTGTTAGGAATTAGAATTCTAAACAGGACCTCGCTAGAAAGAAGCTTCCCAGCTGCCACCTTGCATGATTCCAGAAACATGCTGATGCGACGGAAGAAGACGCCAGACGGCTTCATTAGCCGCAAGATCACGCCGGGTGGCTTCATTAGAAGCACACCAGACGCCTATAAATAGAGGCCTCCTCTATTCATTTTTAAAGGAGAATTTTAGAGCACTGTTACTCTGTCGAAATAGGAACTCGATTTCCAGTCACAAAAAATACACAAAACCCTCCTCCCTCATACACTAATCCTACTTTAATCTATTCCTAAATAGATATTGCCTAGGAAAAATCCCCTGGGGGATAGAGAAAAACCGGTAATCTCTCCTTCCTTTACCTTTGATACACTTTTATATACTCTTGTTTTATTATTACTTGTTATTTACATTTATTATTGTCATAAAAATTTGATCTTTGAAATATAATCTTCATATTTCCTATTCCCCTACACAAAGGATTCAAATGGAGATCCTCTCCCTAGGATGAACAAGATTCCACAAGTGGCTTGTTCTAGGGAAGATCTACCATATGATGATGTGATTCCCCTTTATTTTTATGGATAAAAATGCAAACTTTATTCATATTATTTTATCCCCTTCCCATTGATCTAGCTTTCCAAGGAATGTCCACCTTATGAGGTATTAAGGACATAGGAAAAGCCATAAAGATCATTCCTTTTTACATTATGTCTTTAGTTTAATGATACTCATTGTATTGTTCATATTAAAAATGCAATCTTTACATTAATGTTATTTCCCCCATGTCCCTAAAGATGGATCTCTTTCTCCGAGGATTGTCTAAAAGCCTTCTAAGGCACAAAAAGACATAGGATGAGCTTAAAGATCCAATCTTTACATCCCATTCCCCTAGTTCCGTGGTTCTTGATGCATTCCATGGTGAGGATAGGTGTAAAGACTCCATCTTTACATCAATACCATCATAAAAATGCCATAATCATTGTCCCTTTAGAACTCAATGAGTCTTAGTCCTGAAATCTCCGATAATCACTTGAGACGAACATAAAAAATGTCCCTACGAATCATCATCGTCTCAAGATGTAGGATCGATGGACAAAGATTCATTCTTTTCTAAAGAGTCTCATTCTTGGACTTAAAGACAAGCTCCTTTTTATCACATGTGACTCGAATCCCCAAGGAAAGTTAGGTTAAGATATACCAAGGCTCTTACGCCTACGATGGTTGATTAATCTAACGAGAGGGCAGATAAGTCCCGTAATGATGATCACAAATCCAAAGTGAGCATGGGATCAAAATCCCGAAAACACCAAAGTCCAAGGTATCCCGAACGAAAACCTTCTAAAAATGGTTCTTACGTTCGGATAACAAACTTGGCACATCCTTTTCTCTTTCCAAATCACGCATGCACACAAGCACACAAACAAGCACAAATGTTGGACCTTGGAAGACTTGCTTTTACAAGTCTCCTTGGGTGAACGCCAAACGTTCTTCCCAAGGAGTAACTTAACCTCCAAACCCTTATCATTTTTTTTAAAGTTTTGAGGAAATCAAAATGGCGTGGCGACTCCGTTTTTCATAAAACCGGTATCTTCAAACTGGGGTGAACGACAACCTCCTTTTTTCATAAAAGGAAAAGAGGAAAAATTCCGGGGCCACATTCACAATGATATAACCTCAGTCAGAGGACATAACACATTCTCATCATTATTTGTAGCCCGGAAGGCTTTAAATTACCCGGTCCGAAAGACCGCATAAATTTCCCAAATCATTATCCGTAGCTCGGAAGGCTTTAAACTACCCGGTTCGGAAGACCGCATAAATTTTCAAAATCATTATCCGTAGCCCGGAAGGCTTTAAACTACCCGGTCCGAAAGACCGCATAGATTTCTCAAATCATTATCCGTAGCCCGGAAGGCTTTAAACTACCCGGTTCGGAAGACCGCATAAATTTCCCAAACCATTATCCGTAACCCGGAAGGCTTTAAACTACCCGGTTCGGAAGACCGCATAAATGTCCCAAAAAACTTCACCTTAGGACACCGACACGTCCACTCATCATTTCATCTTAGGACACCGACACATACGCTCACAAACTCACCTCAGGACACCGACACGTCCACGCACAGAGTCTTAGTCAGAGGATATCACACGTCCTCATACACGATAATGCACTCATGATTTCTGAACTACGATCAGGCTTGATTCCCATGCGGGATACATAGGAATCCTGTCAAAGGGTCTAGCCATCCGACCTAAACGGTCACCCCAGGATACCGACACGTCCATATCACCCTAGGACACCGACACATCCGCATCACCTCAGGACACCACCACGTCCGCATACACGATAACCTCACGATTTCTGAACTACGATCAGGCTTGATTCCCATACGGATACGTAGGAATCCTATCAAAGGGTCCATCCAACCTACCAAAACGGTCACCCGCAGGACACCGACACATCCACACACAGAGTCTTAGTTAGAGGACATAACACTTCCTCATACACGACAACGCACTCCCCCCACTTACGAACTACGATCAGGCTTGATTCCCATACGGGATACGTAGGAATCCTGTCAAAGGGTCCAGCCAGCCGACCCAGGCGGTTATCTCAGGACACCACCACGTCCTCACAGCCGACCCAAGCGGTCATCTCAGGACACCACCACGTCCAGCCAACCGACCTAAACGTTCCCCCACAAGACACCACCATTTCCTCACAGCCAACCCAAGCGGTCATCTCAGGACACTACCACGTCCTCACGAACTGACCTACAAGGTCACCTTCTCTCCCAGCAAGCGATCCTGATTTGGGACCCTTATCTTATCGACGACCCCACTTCCTTCATAAGTGGCGTCGTCGAGGGGCTTCTGTAAGTGCCCCAATCTGGATCGCTTCCTTTCAAGCGCATGGGAAACACTGCGGACTCACACAAACATGATCCCGAACACCTGTAGCCTTCAAAAACCACCAACCAAACTAAGGTGGGACCTTTCTGGGATAAAAAAGGCAAAAGGACTTTTTAGGAATTTTGCAAAATATTGGGCCTGCAGACTGGTCCGTGCGGACCACTTTGCATCCCAGACTCCATAATTGCAAAATCCCCTTAAAGTCCATAATATTCCCTTAAATCCAGGAAAACCAAAAAAAAGGTAATGACAGACTATGTCCCGCGACATACTTTGCCAGTTTTTCACCCCTATAAATAGAGGGATCCCCCTCTCATTTCTCACACCTCTCCCTTCTCTCCTCTCTCCCCCAGCCTTCAATCTCCCCTTTAAGACCCTTCGGGGCGATCCCGGTCCCTTTCGGTTCCCTCCGGGGCATTTCGAGCCCCCTCGCGGTGCTCCAAAGCCCTGCCGAGCGCTCCCGAGATGTTCCCGAGCTGCCCCAAGGCACTCGAGGCATCCCGAAGCCTTGTCGGTCCATCCTGAGGCATTCTGGCCCATCCTGAGGCATCCCGGTCCATCCCAAAGCCCTGCCGGACAATCCTAGTCCATCCCGAAGCAAGCCAGAACTCTGCCCGAGCACAACCGACGATCTCGAAGCACGTCGAACCTCTGCCCGAGTCCAGTCAACAATCCCGACGATCCCGATGCACGCCGAAACTCTGCCCGAGGACACACCTAGCACTCCCGAGGCACACCGAAGCCCTGTTCGCAGACACAGGCACATCCCCGAAGTAATCCCGGTCCGTCCTGGAGCACTATTCACACTCAAACACTATTCTCAAGCGAAAGACAAACACAAACCAACATTGGTAAGGCTTCCTTCCCAAACTATTTCAATTTATTTCAATACACAGCATACAATGTAGACATCATATTCAACATGCATTTTAAAAAGCACATACACACATACACAACTTTTAAAGAAAGAGGGGTATCGAAAGACTCGTTTTTACGAGGCGACTCGGGTGAGCTTTGCTATTCTCTTCCCGAGGCATAACCTGACCTCCGAACTCAAAATCTCATCACACATTAACAGTTTTTAAACTAAGCCTTTTTTCAATATTTTGGGCTAAATCGAAATGGCGTGGCGACTCTACAAGCAAACGCAGAGACACCTTCCGACTAAACCGCGAGATGACGTGGTCCATGCGCGAGTCGGATTCGGGTAATTTCACCAATGCATACTGGAAACAGCAGAGCGAGTTATCTTCCCCTCGGGAATACTTGTCCAAGGCAAAGAAAAGCTCGACCAAGCCAGCTTCTCCCCAGGCGAATCCTCTCACCGCCTCCAAGTAAACCAAAGAGCCGAGCAGGGCAAACTGGCACTTAGTATCAGGGTTGGGAAAGATGTTTACTGACAGAGAAAACAACAAGAAAGCCCGGGCCAAGCGATCAGCTGTCATCCTCTCAGAGCCAGCCAGATATGCCTCGATCCCCCTCCTCAGATGTCCCTCCATCGGACCATATATGATTCCAGTGCCCCTGGCATCCGTGATATCAAATCCAAGCATAACTGTCAGCTGCTCCATGGTGAACTCCTCAAACCACCCTATGGGATTGCCCTGGAACGACAACCCGGTGATCGCAGCAAAATCAATGGGAGTGATCGATGCCTCCCCCCACCTAAAGTGAAAAGTGTGGGTCGTATCCCACCCGTCAAACCCGTAACTTTCAAAATCATTCAGAAAAACTCGTCAAACCCGAAACTTTCAAATCATTCAGAAAAACCCGTCAACCCCGGAACTTTTAAATCATTCAGTAAAACCCGTCAAACCCGTAACTTTCAAAACATTTCGAAGAACCCGTCAAACCCGGAACTTTCAACCCGTCAAACTCGGAACTTTCAAAACATTTCAAAAAACCCGTCGAACCCGGAACTTTCAAGTCATTCAGAAAAACCCGTCAAACCTGGAACTTTCAAAACATTTTGAAAAACCCATTAAATCCGGAACTTTCAAATTTCAAAAAAATCCGTCAAATATGGAACTTTCAAATCATTCAGAAAAATCCGTCAAATCCGGAAACTTTTTCATATCATTTCAAAATTTCTCCGTCTCGAATTAACACACTTTAATTTCAGAAAACATTGCTAGACCTGGAATTTTTGCACCAAATTTCTACAATGTCTACCCGTACCCTCAATTGCATTAAACAAAAACCAATTTCAACAAATAAGCATAACATGATCAAAATCCCCAAATGGGGCAACAAGATCCCTAAATCAATTCAAATCAATTCCAAAATTCAAAATTCAAAGGAATTCAAAGAATGCTTACCTTCCTCGCAATCCCCTCTTTGGATTTGTGACTATCCCGAGCCTTGTAAAACTCGACTGGATCCAAGGAAAGATCGGTCATTTGCACCGTCCTTTTTAGCTTCTTCCTCTCGTTGTCGGTCCTCCTATGGCGACCTCATCGTGCTAATCTATCTTCCATGGCATTAATCTCTCGAGATTTAGGCAAGAAATCAAGAAGAATGGAAGAAATTTCTCTCTTTTCTCTCTTCTCTCTCGCAGGAAATGAAAATTTCTTTCTGTCCGGCGCCCAGCTTAAAATCAGTCCAAAATGAAGATGTGGCCGGATGGCCTCTTTTACAACATGGGGTTTTTTTGCCCAAATTACCAATCAGCCCTTCAGCTTTTCAAATTTGATGCTTTGCTCAAATGTTATCATAATTCTCTTATGTTAACGCCCCTCTCCCAAGGTTAAATTTCCCGTTAGTTTTTACTAACGTCCCCTCTCCCGAGATTAAATTCCCAGTTAGACATTTCTAACGCCCCTATCCCAAGGTTAAATTCCCAATTAGACATTTCTAACGCCCCTCTCCCGAGGTTAAATTTCGACCGTCATCATAAGCCCGACCATTCCATCTCAGCAGCAATCAATGTAAGCCCGCACAATAATCCCTCTTCGGCCAACATCGTAAGCCCGAACATTCCTCCCCAGCAGGATCGTAAGACCATCCTTTTAAGGAACGTCAATCATCTTCCGTTTCTAACTGCTTGTTAGAACGTCAATCAATCCCCTCAGTTCCTAAACGACTTTGTTAGAACTTTGGACGCTTTTACCCAGCAATGTGCCATCCTCTCCCGAGGTTAAATTCCATTTCTAAGCGAATTATTAGAACGTCGAACCGTTGCTCCTCCGTTTCTAACCGAATTGTTAGAACGTCGAACGTTTCTCCTCCATTTCTAACCGAATTGTTAGAACGTCGAACCTTGCTCCTCCGTTTCTAACCGAATTGTTAGAACGTCGAACGTTTCTCCTCCGTTTCTAACCGAATTGTTAGAACGTCGAACGTTTCTCTTTCGTTTCTAATCGAATTGTTAGAATGTCGAACGTTTCTTCTCCGTTTCTAACCAAATCGTTAGAACTTCAAAAGACATGGACAATGTTGTCATAAACATCTGTTTAACACAACCATTCCCGTCATTTCCACAATATCCCCAGCAGACAAAAGACAAACGGAAAATCATTATAAGCCCGTACAAAGAACAACATATCCCCAGTAGATAAATCCTGGTCATCATCATAAGTCCATCACCTAAGGCACAAACGCCTTCATCTCAGGACAAACACGTCCTCATAATCTCGGTCAGAGGCGCCACACGCCCTCAAAAGTTTCAGTAATCTCGATCTGAGGCGCGAGACGCCCTTGAAAGTTTCAATAATCTCGGTTTGAGGCACCACACGCCCTCGAAAGTTTCAGTAATCTCGGTCTGAGGCACCACACGCCCTCGAAAGTTTTAGTAATCTTTATCTGTGATGCCACACGCCTTCGAAAGTTTCTGTAACCTCGGTCTGAGGTGCCACACACCCTTGAAAGTTTCAGTAATCTTGGTATGAGGCGCCACACACCCTCGAAAGTTTCAATAATCTCGGTCTGAGGCGCCACACGCCCTCGAAAGTTTCAGTAATCTCGGTCTGAGGTGCCACACACCCTAAAAAGTTTCATTAATCTCGGTCTGAGGTGCCACATGCCCTCGAATGTTTCAGTAATCTCAGTCTCAGGCACCACACGCCCTCAAAAGTTTCAACAATTCGGTTAGAGACGCCTTCAAACAGTCTCCCTCAGGAATAAACACCTTCAAAACAGTCTCAATCAGGACAAATTCCTCCTAATCATTCCCCACATGTCAAGGCCCCTACGAATTTCCCTCATACACGTGAACTACGATCGGCTTGATTCCCGCTCGAGATACGTAGGAATCCTTTCTCTAAGGGTCCAGCCATTTGACCATTCAGGTCTCTCCATAAGGCATCCCCCGATTTGGATCCTTATCTTTTTTCGACAACCCCACTTCCTCCGTTAGTGATGTCACCGAGGGGCTACTGTAAGTATCAAAATTCGTATCGTTACAAACTGTTAACTCACACTTTCCAAGTTAATGAGACTTTCTCGGACTGGCCCGAGCATTCGAGAAATCAAAGCGCATTCAACCCACGTTCGGATACATGAAAATACCACTTTCCCAAAAATACGTGATTTATGGGACTTTCCGGGAATGTTTCGAACATTTATTCGAACAGTTATTTAAAAAATAGTCAAAACCGGGTCAAGTGGAACAAAAACCCTTGCTTAGTGACTAAGCGAGACACTTGGCACAAATGCAAGAGGCCTCCCATCAACATCAATCAAGGCTGAAAAGACCAAATTGCCCTCAAATTGAAGGTCTGGCCGTCCAGCCTGTTTTACAGGATAAATCATCAGTCTCAGCAATTCTTCAAATACCCAAAAAGCCCTCCAAATTGAGGAACTGGCCGGGCGGCCTGTTTTACACCTTGAAATTTCTATAAATAGAAGCCTCTTCCTTCATTTTTCAGGACAGGATTTGCTACCCTAAGCCCCCTTAAACACTCTTAGCCGTGTGTTAGACCCAGAAAACCCTCCGAAATGCTGTCGAAAAGCCGCCGGATCGACAGAAACTCGACTCGAATGAGAACATTAGTGGAGGTTCCGCCATATGTGAGGGCATAATTTCTCTCCTCTTTAAACACTTTCCGAACATGCACCCTAGGAAGATAGAGCCATTAGTAACATTGTCACTCTAAACCTTCCGTTTTATCTCTTTTTACGCGTCCTACACAATTTCTGATTCGATCAAAGTTTCCAAAATGTAGACAAAATGCTATCTACGGGTCTCGAAGTGATCCTCTCTCTATCACTTTTCTCCTTCGAGAAAAGTGATATGGGGTTAAAACGGAGATCTTGACCCATTTTTATTTATCACGTCATTTACCGTTTGAACCGTTCGGTTCGTCGATCGTCATTTTCATAGTCCGAACCGTTAGGTTCGTTGATCGTTATTTACCATCTGAATCGTTTGATCCATTGATACCGTCAATTTCAATACTGTCATTTACAAGTCCAAACCATTTGGTTTGTTGATAGTATTTACTTTCAAATGTCCGAGTCACAAAACGACTTGTCTATCGCTTCTTATTTGCCATCGTGTTGGATATGCATATTTTAACCCTCCTAGATTAGCTTAAGATTTGATTGATACCATAACCTCCTCTCTATTTTAAGGACTTTAGGACCCTATGTAATGAAGCTTAGACTTCAATTTTTTTAACTAAGTCCATTTTATAGAATAGGTTAAATTAGGCTTGAAGACTGGCACAAGACTCATTGGATATGAGGTTGCAGTTCAAGAGGTTCAGACCACTTCATCAAACCGCACTAAGCAAACCACTCCTAGCAACTGCTTTGTGGAAATCCTTCGTCTGAAACCGCTCTTTGACAATCTCAGTGCAACCGCTTTGATGTTAACCGCATGTGTTATGCAGTTCCAACCGCACTGATGAAACCTCACTGGTGTAACCAACCGCACATTCTCAACCGCTTCACACCAGACCGCATCCAATGATTGAAAACTTGAAGTGAACCACAATTTGATCGTTGGAATCCACGTCAGCAATGAAAAAAGTCAATCACCAAATCTTGTCACGTGATTCAATGTCAAAGAAGATCTGCAAGGATCTTAAAAAGTTGACAGATGTCCTAACTACCTTATTTGCTGCTGGAGCCTGATCAACTTTTCCTGCAACTGCTGTACCAAAGGACAAAAGTGGATATTGTGGACCAATGGGAAAGCACCAGTACAGTACTTGCTATAGCTGTGTCCAACGGCTAGTTCCTTGGTGCTTGGGTATAAATACCCCCAATCTTCTCTATTTGAAGATTGCTTGAAAAATTGATTTGCTGTGAGTTCATAGAAGCCAAGCTACGCCTTAAAATTCTTAGTCATTTGAATCTTCATCTTTTACTCCAAGAAATATATCCCAGCCCAAAAATCAAGCCTTAACACCATCAAGAATCATTGTTCTCTCCATCTCATAGATCTAATGAGCCTTGATCTTGTAAACACACATACACCTCACTTGTTTAATCACATAGATTATTCATTTGAGATACACTGGTTATAGTCTAGGATTTGATCTTCATAGAATAGATTTTAGATCTGAGTTCGAATACTTTGTAACTTGTAATCTCTCTCATACTCAATACAAAATCTAACTCTTAGAAAATCCAAGACTAACCATCTTGGTAGTGGACGTGGATCGTTTATCGATTGAACCACTCCAAATATTGTGTTCTTTATTTCTGCATTTTTATTTATTGTTCTTACTAATTATTTATCTCTATCTCTATTTGATCTTATTTATAGTTATCCATTATTAAGAATTGTATTTGCAGCTAACTATTTTCATAACCTCACTTTTCAGTTTTAAGAACCGCACTGAAAACCGCATTGCAAAACCGCACCTCTAAAACCGCTTTATAACTTTAATATTCCACTGTGCATTTTATAACTATACTTGCAGTTTCTTATCAACTGCAAGCCATTTTGTAAGCCTAGAGGTTCAGTTTTCAAAAGAGGGCGAAAAATTTGTAACAGCTATTCACCCCCTCCTCTAACTGTTTTTCACCCTTGTTGCCACCTTTGGGACCAACACATCATTTTCATCAAAAAAGGGTAACATTATAATGCCCGGTTCAAAACCAAAGTTTATCATTCAAACTTCCTTTTCAAACTCCCTCAAAATCAAGGTTTTCCACGCAAAACTCCTTTTCAAAATCAACGTTTGTCATTCAAACTCATTTCCAAAAGTAACACGAAAACACACACACGCACGAATTTCTAGAAAGGTAGAAAGACTCGTCATACGAGGCATTTCGGGTGATCTCAATATACTCTTCCCGAAACGTAATGTGACCTCCGAACCTCAATCTCTGTTCAAACGATCTTTTCCTAAGTTTTGGATCCCAATCAAAACGACCTCCTTTTCAAAGTTTTGGCTCATAATATAAAACGGCCTGGCGACTCTCTTTTCCGTGAAATCAAAAACCGCTCGCCGCATCCCCCGCGATCCGGGTAATTTCAAGATTTTACATACCTTAATGCGATTTGTTGTTTGAAAAACGGATCTTAGATTCAAACTTTTTGAATCGATGATGAACCTTTGATTTTCTTCTTGTTCTCCTTGTGATGAATTTCAAGCCTTAGGTGATAACGGAATCACCCTCTAATGGTAATCCACACGCGAACAAACCAAGATCGATTCTTGTAGGATTGCTAGATGATCCTTCCATTATTGAAGCACCTTTCAATAATCTATGTCAGAATTATGGAATTGATTTGGGTTTTTTTTTATATTTGATTCTCAATCAAAATCAAAACTTTAGTGTTTCATAAACTCTACAATAACATGTGTTTTTGGTTGAGGAGAAGGTTTATATTTATACCAATTATAAATCCCTAACCCTTAGGGAGAAATCTAGTCCAAACCAAAAACAAATCCAATAAAGGAAAACACGTACGATACTGATTTAAGTCGCAGGCACGACCGTGCTGGAGGGCACGAGTCGTGCTTCGCCCAAAACAGACGGACCACAAGTTGTGCTAAAATTTACACTCGTGCTGATCTAAGGCAGGAGTCGTGCCAGAGAGCACGAGTCGTGCCCAATCCCACAATGCACAATTTCTTCACGAGTCATTCCTTTTTTGCCTTGCAGTCGTACTGCCCAATGTCACGAGTCGTGACCAAGGGCACGAGTCATGCCAGAACCCAAAATTTCCAATTTTCAGACAACTTCAAATTCGTTCTTTGTGTGTGACCCTTTAGGAATTATATTTATGTTGGTAGTGAGTTGAAACATCGACCTCACAAGACATAAGTGGTTTCTAGCAAACCATTATATCCACCCAATTAATATAACATCAAAGCTTGATTCCTTGATAGATCGAATGTCACAATCCCTTTGTCCTCGATGTCATATTGAACATGAGTCATGGTCCACGTCAACTCATATTGTTCAATGCTTTCTCGATTCCGAATATGTTGATAATCCAAGTGCATTTGATCTCTATCAAATCTCTTGAGTGTGGCCACACATTTCATCAACAACATTCATCGAGGGGCCCAAGCAAACATCTCTCTCAACGAGAGGGACAAATCCCATCTTGACTTATCATTCTTCCCTACAGGAATCAAATCGTGCCAACATAGCCCTTATTGCTATCCTATTAAAGATAGAGTTAGACTACATCAAACACAATATTCATCATGTGGAAGTCGATGATAATATCATGTACTAAGGATTTCAATGACACGACTATCATGAGATTTAATCATGACATATATGACCATAGACCATGTCATAAATCTCATAGGTAGGTCATGTCCAGTACCTTTTTCTCTAACAAGTACCCATAAGTGTAATGTGCATCTCATGCATATAATCATCTCCATGATTATCCATTACCAACTTATACTAGTTATTCACAATAACTAGGGACATAGGTTATTATAATAAACATGCAAACATATAATAAACCAAATAAACATTCTCTATAATAAATGGTAAAGACGATTACATAGCGGTATTAAGTTATAAGTCAAACATAACTAAACGCCTAGGGCATTACACCAACAATAACAATTGATCGAACAAATAGAACAATTAACAACACTAGTTTCAAATAGAAATTTTGTAAATTATAATATTCAATAGGCGTTTTCTATTTGTGGTGTTTATTCTCATGATACTAATGCTTGTCCATCTAGAAAATATTTTCCTGAGTATTCTCCACAAGTGTAAGAAACATTCCCATCTCACCTTGGAAATCGTTACTTGAGGCACCCTCGAACTCGTATAAACGAAATTGGGAAAATCATTAAAACAAGGTTTGGGGGGATGATGATGTAGTTGATTATCCAACTTGTGAGCCACGGTATTATAGTGATCCACCACCATCACAACATGAAGAGCATACTTCAAACCTAATTTGGAGAGTGAACGCTGATGGAGAATAGGTAGTGTATGATCCGACTTTTGAGCCAAGCTATTATGATGATTTACCATCACCTGAAGAGCAACCTCCAACCCTGATTAATGATTATGGGGAAGAAATGGTTTAAGATCCAACATTTGGGTCATTTTACTTTAGTGATATACCACCTTTGGAGGATGCAAAGGAGGATTTTCACTATAAAATCCCCAATGATTATTTTAAGGATGGATTACCTTGTGATAGTTCAAGTTGGTGTATAAAGAAGGTAGAGATTGTGGAGGAAATATGGCATGAACAAGCTATCGATGAGTTTTTGTTTACTTTAGAGGGTGGTGAGAAGGGGAAAAGTAAGGATATTCATAATAAGGATGAGAACCTTCAACCTATTAGGAATTTCAATGTGAATTTGGTCATTCTTATTGTACCTATTCCTTCTTGTGAAACTAAAAAGAATGATACAAGGCCATGTTGGGTTTTTTCTTCCCTACTAGTTGATTAAAAAGCCCATCTTATTTTATGTTTTTAAATAACAAAAAGCCCAAAAATATTGTTTCCTTTTTTTTCCTAGTATTTTAGGGTTTTAATATTTGGTTTTAGCGTGAGTTTATTTTTCACGAAACGGCAAAAAGAAAAAGGCAGCCGCAAGAAAAAAAAAACAGCAGGTTTCGTCATTCTCTGCGCAGCAGTCTTCAGTTCGTGATTTCGGGTTCGTTAGCCATCCGATCGGACTGATTTTTCTTCCAGAATACTTTTAATAGATAGAGCTTCGATTTCAACCATTTCGATCGAGTTTTCAGGTCTCCAGTCAGGTGATATTCTGATTCAAAGTTGCTGCAGAGTTTCTGAATAGTTGCTGGGCTGTTTTTGATATTTTGCTTTAGATCGAGAATGTTGTTCTCGATCTTTGTTGGTTGTGCTATCTCTCTTGTAACGAACCGTTTTTACGTAGTAGTGGATTTTCTGGACTCTGTCCCGTGGGTTTTACTTCTCGATTTGAGAAGGTTTTCCACGTTAAAATTCTTGGTGTCGTTTTTCATTGGTTGGTGATTGTCTATCCATATTGCTTTGGTTATTATTTCTGCGATATTAGTATTTTCTGCTCCTAACAGGTTCACATAAGTAGAGAAAGTTTATTCTGCATTGTTACTTTCTCATCAAAGTGGTATCAGAGCCCTATTTTGTGGTTTTATTGACTTGTGTTGAACGATGGAAGTTAATACTAGTAGAATGATTAACTTGAATGGTTCAAATTATCAGTTGTGGAAATCAAAGCTGGATGATCTTCTTTATGTGAAGGGTTTTCACCAACCTTTTTTTTGTTCAGAAAAACCAGAGGGTAAAAGTGACGATGATTGGGCTTTGTTGCACCGACAAGTTTGTGGGTATATCAGATAGTGGGTAGATGATAATGTGTTGAATCATGTCAGTACAGATATACATGCCCGTACTTTGTGGACTAAGCTTGAACAGTTGTATGCCCGGAAGACTGGAAACAGTAAACTGTTTTTGATGAAACAATTGATTGGTTTGAGGTACAGAGATGGGACTGCGATGACAGATCACTTGAACACTTTTCAGGGAGTTATGAATCAGCTATCAGAGATGGGTATAAAGTTTGATGAAGAGATAAGAGGTTTATGGCTTCTTGGTACATTACCAGATTCATGGGAGACTTTTAGAACTTCTTTGTCAAACTCTGCACCTGATGGTATTATTTATATGGAAATCGCTAAAGGTAGTGTTCTAAATGAAGAGTTACGAAGGAAATCGCAGGGTTCCAGTTCACAGGAAGATGCCTTAGTTGTTGAAGATAGGGGAAGAAATAGACATCGAGGTCAGAACAACAGCAGAGGCAGGAGTAGAGATCAGTCGAAAAACAGAAGCAAGTCAAGGGTAGATATGTAGATAAAGAGTGTAATCACTGTGGTAAGAAAGGGCATATTAAGAGGTTTTGCTTTCAGTTGAAAAAGGAGAATAGGAAGCTCAGAGACAGAGATGGTAAGAAAGATGATAACAATGATGGAGATCGAGTTGCTGCAGCCATTGAAGATTTTCTTCTTGTCTATGACGATGAGAGTATTAATTTCATAGGCAGTGAGGTAAGTTGGGTAATAGACAGTGGTGCTTCTATTCATGCCACCTCCCATTTAGATTTCTTTACATCCTACACAGCCGGTGAGTATGGGTCTGTTAAGATGGGAAATGGTAATTTGGCAAAAATTATTGGGACTGGTAATGTTTGCCTTGAAATGG
Source organism: Adenophora triphylla var. japonica (assembly GCA_022495995.1). Classification (NCBI taxonomy): domain Eukaryota; kingdom Viridiplantae; phylum Streptophyta; class Magnoliopsida; order Asterales; family Campanulaceae; genus Adenophora; species Adenophora triphylla. The sequence continues at coordinate 26,303 of JAFEMH010005998.1, forward strand.
AAGTTGGCATGAAACTAGTTCTCAGGCATGTGAGGCATGTTCCGAATCTTTGTCTGAATTTGTTATCTGCAAGTAGACTCGATGATGATGGTTTTTGCAATACTTTCGGTTGTGGGCAATGGAAGCTTACCAGAGGTTCTATGGTTATGGAAAAAGGTAAGAAGCACTCTACCTTATATTCCATGCAGGCAAAAGTATGCAAAGACAGTATTAATGTTGCAGAGTCCGAGATTGTTGTTAAGCTTTGCCATAAGCGACTTAGCCATATGAGTGAAAAGGGAATGGAAAAATTGGCTAAAAAGAATCTTCTTTCTGGGGTGAAAAATATGCAGTTGAAGAGATGTTCTCATTGCTTAGCAGGTAAACAGAACAGAGTTTCTTTTAAGAGACGCCCTCCTTCTAGAAAGCGTAATTTACTAGAGCTTGTATACTCTGATGTGTGTGGTCCGATGAAAACTAGAACACTTGGTGGTTCTCTTTATTTTGTGACTTTCATTGATGATCACTCTTGAAAGTTCTGGGTTTATACCTTAAGTACTAAAGACCAAGTGTTTGATGTGCTTAAAGAATTTCATACTTCTGTTGAGAGAGAAACAGGGAGAAAGCTTAAATGTATCCGCACAGATAATGGGGGTGAGTTTTTAGGTCTGTTCCATAGATACTGCAAGCAGCAGGGTATTCGACATCAAAAGACACCTTCGAAGACACCGAAGTTGAATGGTATTGCAGAAAGAATGAACAGGACACTAGTGTAAAGGGTCAGGTGTTTACTTTCTCATGCAGGGCTTCCAAGAACTTTTTGGGGTGAGGCTTTGAGTACGTACTGAATAAGTCACCTTGTGTTCCGCTGAATTTTGAAGTACCAGAAAAGGTTTGGACAGGTAAAGATGTATCGTATGATCATTTGTGTATTTTTGGGTGTAAGGCATTTGTGCATATACCAAAGGATGAACGGTCCAAACTTGATATGAAGACACGTCAGTACATTTTTGTGGGCTATGGTTTTGATGATTTTGGCTACAAGCTTTATGATCCGTTTGCAAAGAAGATTATTAGAAGCAGAGATGTAGTTTTTATGGAAGATCAGACTATAGCAGACATTGATAAAGCAGAGGTGTTACATGATAGCGGGGATTTAATTGATTGGGATCCGGTTCCTTTAGAAGCAGTACAAGAGCGGGTTGAGAATGATTTTCAGGATCATATACAGGATAAAGATGAAGCTGAGACTCCTATGCAGTTTGATGATCAGCAGCAGCCACAGCAGGAAGAGCAGCAGCAGCCAGAGCCGCAGCCAATTGAAGTCCCACTTGCAGCTGAAGTTATCCCTCCTAGAAGGGCCAATAGAGATTGATAGCCTTCTAGCAGGTACCCTGCTACTGATTATGTGTTATTGACTGATGGGGGAGAACCTGAGTGTTATCAGGAGGCTATAGCTCATGGGGACAAGGATAAATGGGAGAATGCCATGCAAGAAGAGATGAAATCTTTGCATGACAATCGTACTTTTGAGCTAGTGAAGCTACCTAAGGGTAAGAGAGCACTCAAGAACAAATGGATATACAGGTTGAAGACTGAAGAAAATAGTTCGCATCCAAGGTACAAGGCAAGATTGGTTGTGAAGGGTTTCAGTCAGAAACATGGGATAGATTTTGGAGAGATTTTCTCACCTGTTGTGAAGATGTCATCTATTCGAGTTGTTCTTGGTTTAGATGCTAGTATGGACTTTGAGATTGAGCAGTTGGATGTTAAGACCGCTTTTCTACATGGAGATTTAGAGGAAGAAATTTTCATGGAGCAGCCAGAGGGTTTTAAGGTAAAGGGAAAAGAAAACCTAGTCTGCAAGTTGAAGAAAAGCTTATATGGGTTGAAATAGGCTCCAAGACAATGGTACAAGAAGTTCGAATCATTCATGGGGACGCACAAATATAACAGGACATCTTCTGACCCTTCTGTTTTTGTCAAGAAATTTCCTGATAATGATTTTATAATTTTACTGTTATATGTTGATGACATGTTGCTTGTTGGTCAGGATATCAAGAAAATTGACAAGTTGAAGAAGGAGCTCAATAAGTCTTTTTCCATGAAGGATTTGGGTCCAGCAAAACATATCCTTGGCATAAGAATTAGTCGAGATAGAAAGGAAAAGAAGTTGTGGTTATCTTAAGAGAGGTATATTGAGAAAGTGCTTGAAAGGTTCAAGATGGATAAGGTCAAGCCCGTTGGTACTCCGCTTGCTAGTCACTTCAAGTTGAATTCAGAGCAGTGTCCCTCAAGTGATGAACAGAAACGGGAAATGGAATGGGTTCCGTATGCTTCAGCAGTTGGTAGTTTGATGTATGCAATGGTATGTACAAGACCAGATTTAGCTCACGCAGTTGGTATTGTTAGCCGGTATCTCACTAATCCTGGTAGAGAACATTGGGCAGCAGTAAAGTGGATTTCAGGTATCTTAGAGGCACTTCCAAGTTGTGTATTTGTTATGGAGATGGAAAGCCAGTTTTAGAAGCTTTCACAGATTCAGATATGGCTCGTGATTCAGATACAAGGAAGTCTATATCGGGATACTTGGTCACATTTGCAGGGGGACCAGTAGCATGGCAGTCAAGGTTACAGAAGTGTGTTTCACTATCTACCACGGAAGCAGAGTTTATTGCAACAACGGAAGCTTCGAAAGAGATGTTGTGGATGAAGCGGTTTACTCAAGAAATTGGGTGTATGCAAAAGAGGTATGTGGTATTTTGTGATAGTTAAAGTGCTATACACCTTGCTAAAAATTCTAGCTTTCATTCAAAGTCGAAGCATATTGATGTTCGGTATCATTGGATTCGTGATACTCTGGAATCGAAGTTGCTACACCTTGAAAAGGTTCATACGGATTGGAATGGGTCAGACATGATGACTAAAAGTTTTCCAAAGAAGAAGCATGATACCTGCTGCGAGATCGCAAGTATATGGGATTCTCGACATAATCAACATTGTCGGGAGGGGGAGTTTGTTGGGTTTTTTCTTCCCTCATAGTTGATTAAAAAGCCCATCTTATTTTATGTTTTTAAATAACAAAAAGCCCAAAAATATTGTTTCCTTTTTTTCCTAGTCTTTTAGGGTTTTAATATTTGGTTTTAGCGTGAGTTTTATTTTTCACGGAACGGCAAAAAGAAAAAGGCAGCCGCAAGAAAAAAAAATAGCAGTTTTCGTCATTCTCTGCGCAGCAGTCTTCAGTTCATGATTCCGGGTTCGTTAGCCATCCGATCGGACTGATTTTTCTTCCAGAATACTTGTAAGAGACAGAGCTTCAATTCCAACCATTCCGATCGAGTTTTCAGGTCTCCATTCAGGTGATATTCTGATTCAAAGTTGCTGCAGAGTTTCTGAATAGTTGCTGGGCTGTTTTTGATATTTTGCTTTAGATCGAGATTGTTGTTCTCGATCTTTGTTGGTTGTGCTATCTATCTTGTACCGAACTGTTTTTACGTAGTAGTGGATTTTCTGGACTCGATCCCTGATACGAACTTGGCGTGCATGGTTAGGCCAATGGCAGCAGTAGCAGTTTATTTCTTGTTAATTAGTTAGCTTCTTGTTATTAAGTTTTCCTCCTTTTAATTAGCAGTTAGTAAGTTAGTAGGCAGTTGAATAAGGAGATAGTGGGGATCATGGTTTGGCATCATGGCTCCATAATCCGTAGTCTTTGTTTTGGTTGAAGCTGTTAGTTTATAAGCCTACGGTTTGGAAGGTAGAAGATATACAGAAAATTGCCCAAACTCCTCTCTCTCTATCTTTTCTGTTTTTCTGAGTATCCGGTCTTATCAACTGGTATCAGAGCCGGTTCTACCATGGACACCCGTGGGAAAACCAACGCCGAGTTTTGTAATGACATGATCGAAGCCATAGCCCATCATGAATCCAGTTTTGACCAGTTGCATGCCTCACTGGAGGCGGTTCTGGCTGAGCTCCAAAGTCAGCGGCCTACACGAGCTGTGAACCATCAAACCCCTGAGTTCAATCCTTTTTGTCAAGGGGAAAACTCAAATTCCAACTCTCATGGCCAACAATTGTTGGGCGAGCAACGTGTCCATCTCAAGCTCTATTTTCTGAAGTTCAGCGGTGAGGATCCAAGTGGTTGGATCTACAAGGCTGAGCAGTACTTCGAGTTCCAAAAATTAGTCCTGAACAGCAAGTGCACTTGGCTTCCTTTCATGTGGAGGGCGTTGCCTTGCAATGGCATCGCTGGTTAACGAAGATTCAGGGACCGCAAAGTTGGGTGGAGTTGACTAAGGCACTCCTCGGGCGCTTTGTACCAACGGATTATGAAGATCCGTCGGAAGCACTCAATCGGCTGCGACAAACTACCATGGTGAATGCTTACCAGGAGGCGTTTGAAAGGCTTTCGCGGCATCGTTGGTTAACGAAGATTCGGGGACCACAAAGTTGGGTGGAGTTGACTATGGCACTCCTCGGGCGCTTTGTACCAACGGATTATGAAGATCCGTCGGAAGCACTCAACCGGCTGCGACAAACTACCACGATGAATGCTTACCAGGAGGCGTTTGAAAGGCTTTCGCACTGGGTTGATGGGTTGCTGGAAGCACATTTAGTAGGGTGTTTTATTGCGGGGCTTCGGGATGACATACGGTTGGATGTAAGGATAAAACAGCCTCGGTCCATGGCGGAAGCCATAGGCGTAGCTCGATTGATTGAGGAGCGCAACCAGCTCCAAAAATCTCCGCTTACATCTCAGCGGCAGCAGGCAGCCCTGGCTCAAAACAAGGGAACTGCTGGGCCGTCGACTGGACTCCTGGGGCCTCCACTGAACCAATGCGGGAAAGGCCAGACTGAGACACCCACTTTCAGATGACTCTCTGCACAGGAAGCTAAGGAATGATGCGAGAAGGGATTGTGCTATTATTGTGATGAAAGGTTTGTTCCGGGGCACCGTTATCAATGTCCGCAACTTTTTATGATTGAAGAAGGGCCTGCTCTAGAAACTTTCCAGGAGGAAACTGAACAGGAACCGAAAGAGGGCTTGCTAGAGATCTCATTCCATGCTATCTCGGGGGCAACTCACCCGCGGACGCTGAGAATGAGTGGGATCATTCAAGGCTTCGAGGTAACGGTCCTTATCGATGGGGGTAGCACCCATAATTTTATTGATCATGCCTTAGTGTTGAAGTTGGGCTTAATAGTTACAAAAGACAGAAAGTTACATGTCACTGTGGCCACTGGAGACCAAATGGAGTGTGTGGGACTTTGCCAGCAGCTCACTCCTGATATTCAGGGCACCCTCATTACAGCCGATTATTATGTGTTTCCCGTCGCCGCATGTCAACTCGTGTTGAGCATGCAGTGGTTGCGGACGCTTGGACCTATTGAAACCGATTATGAGCGACTGACCATGGCATTCAATAGGGATGGACGACGACACACATTTCAGGGTCTAAAACCTAAACTCATGCAAGCTTTGAGTGACAAGGAATATAGTAATGTTAAAGGTACGACTTATTTCCTTAAGATTTCCCTTGTGCCTAATAATATGCCCACACAGCAGGAGCCATCAACAGACATGGAACAATTGCTCACCGAGTTCAGAGACATCTTTGAAGTGCCTGTTGGACTGCCACCCTCACGACATCAAGACCATCGCATCATTCTTCAGCCACAATCGGGTCCAGAGAACGTGAGACCATACTGTTACCCGTATTACCAAAAAACATAGATTGAAAAGATGGTGCGGGAATTATTGACGACTGGCCTAATCCGTCCCAGCCGTAGTCCATTTTCTTCACCGGTTTTATTGGTAAGAAAATCTGACGTTAATTGGCAATTTTGTGTGGATTACCGTGCCTTGAATCGGATCACTGTCAAATTCAGATGAGTTACACGAAAAAATGTTCTTTTATAAGTTGGATTTGACTGCTGGGTATCATCAAATTCGGATGCAGGAGGAGGACATACCGAAGACAGCATTCCGAACACATGATGGTCATTATGAATTTTTGGTAATGCCATTCGGGCTTACCAATGCCCCGGCCACTTTCCAGAATCTCATGAACGATATTTTCAGGGTGTATCTCAGAAAGTTCATACTTGTGTTCTTTGATGACATTCTCATTTATTCTAAATCATGGGATGACCATCTTGCGCACCTTCGCATCGTTTTTGAGATTTTGCGGGTTAATAAATTATTTGTGAAATCAAAAAAATGCAGGTTCGGCGTAACCCAAGTTGATTATTTGGGTCACATAATTTCTGAATGGGGGGTAGCTATTGATCCAATGAAGGTTCAGTCCGTGCTTGATTGGCCCACGCCGTCCACAACGAAGGCAGTAAGAGGGTTCTTGGGACTCGCTGGGTATTACCGCAAGTTCATCCGCAATTTTGGAATCATTGCAGTGCCACTTAACCGTCTCCTTTCAAAGGATGGGTTTATCTGGTCCGAGGCAGCGGAGGCAGCCTTTCACAGTTTGAAGCAGGCATTGACCACCACTTCCGTTCTCGGTCTACCCGATTTTTCACAGTCGTTTGTGCTTGAATGCGATGCAAGTGGGGTGGGGATTGGGGCGCTTCTCACACAACGGGATCATCCTATTGCCTATTATAGTGAAGCTTTAAAAGGAAGGGCACTTCAGTGGTCTACTTACGAAAAAGAAATGTTGGCCATTGTGAAGGCTATCCAAAAGTGGCGACCATATCTCCTGGGCAAGCCTTTCGTTGTTAGAACGGATCATCGCAGCCTCAAATCTCTATTGGAGCAGCGAATTAACACTCCGGCACAAACCCGTTGGCTTCCAAAGATCATGGGGTATGACTACGACATTGTGTACAAAAGAGGGACCGAAAACCAGGCAGTCGATTCCCTGTCCCGTATGGTTGAGTTTCAAGTAATCTCTCTCTCTGAACCCCGTTCTGATTGGTGGACACAATTACAGGCAGAAGTGGTTCAGGACTCTTTTTTTCAAGAGTTGGATGGCCTCCCATACCGTGCTCAGTTGCAATTACGTGATGGGGTTTGGTTTATTTATGGTAAGATATTATTGAGTCCCACTTCATCCTTAATTCCCCTGATTATTGCGGATTGACATTCGTCTTCAGTAGGTGGCCACTTTGGTGTCTTCAAAACCTTGAGCCGCATCCAACTTAGCTTTCAATGGCCCCATATGCGGCGAGATGTCAAAGAGCACTTGAGGCAGTGTGCGGTTTGCCAACAGAATAAGGGGGACACTGCTAAGCCCGTCAGATTGCTCCACCCTTTACCAATTCCTACTCGGATATGGACGGAGATATCGATGGATTTCATTGAGGGACTACCAGTATCGAAAGGGTATTCAGTTCTTATGGTGGTCGTTGATCGTTTGTCAAAATATGCCCACTTTGTACCTCTCAAGCATCCCTACACGGCTCTTTCGGTGGCTAAGGCCTTCATCGCCGATATTGTTTGACTACATGGATTCCCCGTGTCCATTATCATTGATCGAGACAGGGTTTTTATTAGTTCTTTCTGGAATACCTTGTTTCAATTGCAAGGAACAAAGCTATGTATGAGTTCGAGCTATCACCCACAAACCGACGGTCAGACCAAGGTCGTCAATCGTACCTTGGAACAGTACATGCGGTGTTTTGCAGGAGACCAGCCGCGGCTATGGTTCGAGTTGGTTCCTTAGGCAGAATGGAGTTACAACACTTCCCATCACTCTGCCACCCAGATGACCCATTTGAAGCGATGTATGGGATTTCCCCGCCACACATATTATCTTATACCCCAGGCTCTTCCAACCTGCAGGCAGTGGATGAGCAACTCCGTGACCGTGACGCCATCCTCACAGTATTGAAAACCAATCTCACAAATGCCGTGCAGCGGATGAAAAGCCACGCTGATCAACACAGGCGAGAAGTCTCTTTTTCGGTAGGGGACCAAGGTATTTGAAGCTCCAGCCCTATCAGCAATCTTTGGTGGCTTTCCGGGCATCATTGAAGATGGCTCTCCGTTACTTTGGACCCTATTCGATTCTGGAAAAAATTGGACCAGTGGCTTATCGTCTTCAGTTGCCACCTGGGTCCCAAATCCACGATGTGTTCCATGTGAGCAAGCTTCGAAAACACCTGGGTCCTGTCCATGAGGTCGTACCTGGTCCGCTTCCTCCCACAACGGAGTCATCTACTATGCTTCCACAGCCTGAAGTGGTGCTAGATCAGCGAGTTGTACAAAAGGGCAAGTACCGACCCAAGACCGAGTGGCTTGTCAAATGGAAGGGGGTACCTATCGAAGATGGGACGTGGAAGACACAATGGCATTTTCTCCGAGCTTATCGAGACTTCATCCTTACGGACTAGGATGATCCAAGGGGGGAAGAATGATACGAACTTGGCGTACATGGTTAGGCCAATGGCAGCAGTAGCAGTTTATTGCAGCAGTAGCAGTTTATTTCTTGTTAATTAGTTAGCTTCTTGTTAATTAGTTTTCCTCTTGTTAATTAGCAGTTAGTAAGTTAGTAGGCAGTTGAATAAGGAGATAGTGGGGATCATGGTTTGGCATCATGGCTCTATAATCCGTAGTCTTTGTTTTGGTTGAAGCTGTTGGTTTATAAGCCTATAGTTTGGAAGGTAGAAGATATACAGAAAATTGCCCAAACTCCTCTCTCTCTATCTTTTCTATTTTTCTAAGTATCCGGTCTTATCAGTCTCGTGGTTTTTACTTCTCGATTTGAGAAGGTTTTCCACGTTAAAATTCTTGGTGTCGTTTTTCGTTGGTTGGTGATTGTCTATCCATATTGCTTTGGTTATTATTTCTGCGATATTAGTATTTTCTGCTCCTAACAGGTTCACATAAGTAGAGAAAGTTTATTCCGCATTGTTACTTTCTCATCAGGCCATAAGTGAAGATCCCTAAAAGCAAAGGTCTCAAAATTTCCTAGGCTGCTAAATGATGAGATAAATTGGGGAATACATATGGGGCATGATTTGAAAGTAAGGACCCGAGACTATAAAGTGAGCCAAAGGAGAAAAGTGAAGGTTAAATTCAGATGAGGGCCATAGTCAGGCTAACGATTCTAAACAAATGCGATTTTTGGAAGGCAACCCAAGTAGATAACATTTATTTGCTTTCATTTATTTTTGTTGTGTCATGTCATTTTTTAAACCTATGACACAAGTAAGGACCCGAGACTATAAAGTGAGCCAAAGGAGAAAAGTGAAGGTTAAATTCAGATGAGGGTCATAGTCAGGCTAACGATTCTAAACAAATGCGATTTTTGGGAGGCAACCCAAGTAGATAACATTTATTTGCTTTCATTTATTTTTGTTGTGTCATGTCATTTTCTAAACCTATGACACACTACCTGAAACAGGTGATTTAGCGGCGGAAATTTCCGTCGCTAAAAAGCAATTTCCGTCGCTAAAAATTAACACCGGCGGAAAAATTCCGTCGGTGGTCCGCCGCTATCAGCCCGACGCAGTGCTCCGAAGGCTCAATTTCCGCCGGTATATTTTGATTTTACCGACGGAATTAATTCCGCCGGTGATTTAATGGTTACAGCGACGGAAATTTCCGCCGTTAAATCAATTTAATTTAATTAAATTTTCATTTCAGCAACGGAAAATTTCGTCGCTGTAATAAAAATTAATTAAATAAAATTAATTTCAGCGGCAGAAATTTCCGTCGCTGTAATAAAAATTAAATTAAAATAAATTAATTTCAGCGGCGGAAATTCCCGTCGCTGAAATCATTTAATTTTAATTTAATTTTTATTACAGTGACGGAAATTTCCGCCGCTGAAATAAAAAATTAAATTAAAATTAAATGATATAGCGGCAGAAATTTCCGTCGCTAGAATAAAATTAATTAAAATAAAATAATTTCAGCGACGGTAATTTTCGCCGCTGAAATTAATTTATTTTAATTAATTTTATTACAGCGACGGAAATTTCCGCCGCTATAATCAAAAATTAAATTAAAATTAATTGATATAGCGACGGAAATTTCCGTCGCTGTAATTAAAATTAAGTAAAATAAATTAATTTCAGCGACGGAAATTTCAGTCGCTGATTCTGAAATAAATTAAAAAAAAATAATTTAAAATATCAATAAATCAAATTTTTTTGTACCTGATATAACAATTCAATTTATAAAACTAAAACTATAAAAACTAAAAATCAAATATCAGCGTACCAAACTAAAGACTAAATATCACCGTACCAAATTGGGAGGGGGAGAGGGGGGGAGAGGGGGGAGAGGGTGGGATTGGGGGGAGGAGCTCCCGCGGGTACTAAATATCTCAAATGTTTACAAACAAGTATAAAATAGTACAAACAAATCTAAAATAGTCCATCAACTCGGGGGAGGCCGGAAATTACCCTTGGGGTCCTGGTCCAAACGAGCCATCAACAGCGCCAATTGTCTTTGAGTCTCTGCATGAGCCTCCGTAAGCTTTGCCCGCTCGAGTCTCTCCTCCTCCAACGCAGCCTCCAGAGTGTCGACCCTCGGATCATGAAACGTGGGCGGGGCAACATTTCGCCGACGGCCGGTCGACGTCGACGGGCATTGCCGCCCGTAATCCCCCATCCCTAACACTCGGGCTCCTCTCTTTGGATGTCCCTCAGAGGTGACCGAGTGCCAAACATCAGGCACGAAGGGGACGGGCTCGCCGGGAGGCGTTCCTTCGGGAACAACGGCGGCTTGATATGCACTCTGTCAAAATAAAACAAACAATTATAATCATATACACAATGTAAGGTACATAAATAAATTTACATATTCAAAATCAAGTCATTTAATGATAGTTTACTTACAAAGGCATTAGCAGAGCGATCGTCAACCCATTGCGGAGGTTGATCGGGCGCTGTAGGATTCCGAACATGGCAGCTAGTGTAAACATCCAAAAAACTGACATTCGGACCATGATCCCTTTCCTATAAATAAAATAAGCGAGATTATTACTTTGAAATTGTATAAATGCAACATTTAAACTGATTTAAAGGCATGCATACACTACATTTACACTAAAACCATGGATTTCATAGCATCAACATGGCTCCCAGCTAACATACGTACATAAACCTATTTAAAAGCATCCATACACTACTACATTTAAACTAACATACATACCATGCGGTCGTGATGCTCGGCGACCGTGAGCGTCCCCATGGTATGCATCGCCGCCGACCCCGAGGAGCCTGCTCTATTTGCCTTAGCCTGTTTGGATATAGCCTTCGCCGCATCCGACCCCCAATATTCGCAAAATTGAAGAAACACCTCCTCGGTCATCCAAGTAGGTGTCAAGGGCTGTTGTCCCGCCGCGAGCCGGTTAGTATAATATTGTTTCTTCGTGTTACCTATAAAAAATATGAATATCTCGTAAACATATAATGATGACATTATAAAATTAAAAGAGTATAATCATTGTTAATTAAACTAATTAAGGATAGATAAATATGTTACCAATATGATCCTTAAATAGCTTGTGAGCCTGTATATCGAAAACATATCTAGCCGTCGCCTCGTCGATTTCCGGCGCCCAATAATATTTCCCCTACAACATATAATGATAACATTACAAAACTAAAAGAGTATAATCATTATTAATTATAACATTTTAATAACAAACTAACATTATAAGTTTTAAATAAAAACCATTAACACATTACCTTAAACTCCTCCCACGCATCCTCCTTCTGCCTTGGTGGCAAAGATTTCCAGTTTGGCCAATACTCTGTCATTTGCCGAGACCGCCAATACTGCCCGATCTTAGTCCCTGGGGTAGGGTATCCACCTACAAACCTGCCAAGTATATTTATACAATAACATTTTAACTTAAATAATGAATTATATATAAAACAAAAAGGAACCAACTTATATCAAATTAATGAAGAGTTACTTACTGGTCATAATGTGACGATATCCGGACAAATATCCTCCCCTCAAAATCGACAGTAGTATGAGTATCGGCCCCAGAGGTGGAGCTAGTACTACTGCGTGAAGGGACGACATCATCAGTACCGGATCGGGACGGTTACGTCCTAGTAATAGATGTATAGATGGGCTTACTCTTCTTACCCTTTCTACTAGAACTCATATCTGTATTACAGTAAAAATATTAAAATATACAACTTTAACAATAGGAAATAATATATTCACAATACATATAAAACTTTAAAGTTCTAATAATCTAAAGCATTCACAATACATATAAAACTTTAAACTATTAATAATATAAAGCATTCACAATACATAAAAAACTTTAAAGTTCTAATAATCTAAAGCATTCACAATATATATAAAATGACGGATATTAAATAATCTAAAGCATTCACAATACATATAAAACTTTAAATTTCTAATAATCTAAAGCATTCACAATACATATAAAACTTTAAACTATTAATAATCTAAAGCATTCACAATACATATAAAACTTTAAATCTCTAATAATCTAAAGCATTCACAATACATATAAAACTTTAAACTATTATTAATCTTCGTCCCCATCATCATCACTGGACTCTGAATTACTACAAAACTCGAGTTCTTCATCTTCGTCTTCGGACTCTGATGAATCAAACTCTGGTTCCTCTTCCTCTTCCTCTTCCTCTTCCTCTTCCTCTGATTCATCAATATCAATGTGCGCGAGATGACCTGAACGAGGCGGAGGAGGTGGTAAATTCACTGGTAAGAAATCCTCCTCGGGTTCATCAACATTTTGAGGAATATGAGTGACATCATCTAATGGATGATTAGCTGATGAAATGTTAGGTGGCACTGGCATTTCATCCTCTTGATAGGGTGTTTCTAATGACGACTCTGTAGTTGTCGACAAGGGTAGGTTGTCAATCATGCTCCTAGCCTTGGTCATCTAGACAGCCCACCATCCGTCGGGTCGCGGACGAGGGTAGGGAGTCATGTATACCTGTTGTGCTTGAGATGCTAAGATGAAGACGTCATTGCCATTATGTCTGGACGAGTCCTTTACGTCGACGAGGTCAAATATGGCGTGCTTCTTAACATCTCGCACAACATCTCGCCAATCACAATTGAACAAGACAACACTGTTTCTACCCAAATACTCCACCTCGACTTCTTCTTTCAGGATGCCATAACAATCAAGGTTTCCTTTAAGCTTCACACCGCTATTCCACGTCAATTTAGAGCCCCCGTAAGCTTTGGTATGAAACACATAGCCATTCACGAAATAACCGTTGTATAAATATTTAATTCTTTGTTGTAAAATATATAATTTTACAATGATGAATTAAATTAACATTTATAAACAAAATGAGAGTCGTTCTCATCCACAACTATCAAAACCCTATCTCATCTTAGACCAAGAAAGACAGAGCAAACAAGTTCTCGACTGTTTGAGCAAAAGATTTTCTGTTTAATAAGAATTTTTTCGAGTTTCACTGTCCTCCTCTCTAAGGATCTCAAACATAACAGCCATGTTTGTGACAGTGCCTGTTTTACTCTTCACTGGTGTTATACGGTCACAAGTAAAAACAAGGTAATAGTATAACACCAGTGAAGAGAAAACAGAACTTTCCTCCAATTTTTTCAATTTCCACCTTCCATTTACTCAAGATCCTGATTGCAGAATCTTCCTCATGAGCTTGAAAGCTGGCGGTGTTGCCCTCAATCTCACGGTTGCACATGCGAAGCAACCGTGAAATTGAGGGCAACACCGCCAGCTTTCAAGCTCATGAGGACGATTCTGCAATCAGGATCTTGAGTAAATGGAAGGTGGAGATTGAAAAAATTGGAGGAAAGTTCTGTTTTCTCTTCACTGGTGTTATACTGTTACCTTGTTTTTACTTGTGACTGTATAACACTAGTGAAGAGTAAAACAAAACACTGTCACAAACATGGCTGTGATGTTTGAGATCCTTAGAGAGAAGAGGACAGTGAAACTGGAAAAACTCTTATTAAACAGAAAATCCTTTGCTCAAACAGTAGAGAACTTATTTGCTCTATCTTTCTTGATCAAAGATGGACGGATTTTGATAGCTGTGGGTGAGAAAGTCTCTCATCTTATTTATATTTTAAGATGTTAACCACCAACCACAATGCCCTAAGGTGCATCTAGGGTGCCAGGATTGATATCAGACACTCAAACGTAGGCGATATACATCACCGTCCGCGATGGCGTCAATCGCCCCAAAATGGGATCTAGAACCACTAAGGTAGTGTACGGTTGAATATGTTACATTATTGATACATTTACTGTTGGGTTTTACGGGTCCATGCGCAGCGGAATTAAGCATTAAAAAACATAAAACCCAAGAAGCACTAGGATCCGTTCTATACAATTAATTTGAATACCTATGAGATAGAATTAAACCAACCTTGAAACGCTTTCCGGTCTTGAGCTATCGAACGATTTGATTGTGTGATATCGAATCACAAACTTCGTTCTTCAACTTGCTTGAACTCTAGGCCTTGATCGATGAACGAGCGAAGACCCTCTTTTGGTATCCACACCTTTGAATGAATCCAAGAACAATTTCTTGTTGATTGCTAGATCTAAACCTTGAAGAATATTGAGAGAATTTGATTGTGAATTTTGCTTTAAAATTTCGGCTAGGCTTTTAGGTTTGACAGTACCCTTGTATTTATACTACAATAGTGTAAATACCTCTTCTAATCGAATTAGGAGAGACAGTACATCAAGGACGCGTATTGGCCTATTATGTCGCGCGGTATATCAAGCCATTGGCTTGATATGTCGCGTGACATAAGTAGCCAGTTTCTGTGCCTCTCAATCATTCTTTCTCCGGTTTAACCAATTCATTCTAGTTGTGTGTGACCCAATAGGATTACATCATGTTGGCAATGAGTTCGATCATATCGAACCTCATAAGACATAAGCGGACTCTAGCAAGCCATTATGTCTACCCAAATGATGTAACGTAAGAGTTCACGTTTCCAACGGTGTACTTCCATTTATCCCTTTTGTCTCACGATGTTATATTGAACACAAGTCATGGTCCTTGTCAACTTGTTATTGTTCAATGCTTTCTCGATTCTTGAGTATAATGATAATTCCAATCATATTGGGGTACGGCCATACACTTTCATCATTATCACTCATCGAGGGGCCCAAGCATAACATCTCTCTTCCGAGGGACAAACTCCTTCTTGACTTATCATCCTTCCCATCATGAATCCGATCATGCCAATGATAGCCTTTATAGATATCGTGTTAAGATATCGTTTGACTAAAATCAAACATGGCTTTCATCATATGTAAGGTTATGATAGTCTCGTGTCTAGGAAATAAATGAAGTAACCGTATGAGATTTAAGTATGACATTTGACCATTACATAAATCTCATGCGGGTCATGTCCAGTCACTTGTTCTCTAACAAGTACCCATAATTTCAATGTGCATCTCTTATGCATATAATCATCACATGATTATCCATTGACAATTATACTAATTATTCTCTTAATAATTAGGGACAGTGATTATTATAATAAATATGCAAACTATATAACAATCAAATAATAAACATAAACGATAAAGATGATACATAACGGTTTTCAGTTAAACATAACTAAAGCCTAGGGCATTACACCAACAGTCTCCCACTTGCACTAGGCTCCATTTATGTATTGAATACTCATGGATCTAACATGCCCATCATGCTTCTGCCTATGCGAGTGTCTTTGTAAGTGAATCCCTTTATGTCATCATCGGCTGATACTTTGTATATTTTAACGTCTTCTCATTCTTTATGAATTCCTCGAAGAACGTCTAAGTGAGTGTTTGGATCACTGTTGTGACCTTGGTTCCATTGTTTGCACAAGTGGCACCACTATTGTCATAACAAAAGTTTCACCGATTAGTAATACTTGGAAAAACACTTGAAGTATTTCCAAAATACTAAATGAACTTTTGATCCAAACTGCCTCTTTCAGCTACATCATATGTTGCTAAAATATGGCCTTAGTAGTAGAATCGGCTACAATTTCTGCTTGGAACTCTTCCAATCAAAACTGCACCTCTAATAAGCACAAACACAAATTCTAATTGCGATTTTAAAATAACTTTGTCAGTTTGGAAGCTAGCATCTTTGTAACCCTTACAACAAGATTAACTTCCAATCTTTCAAATCCCAAGAACGTATCCTTAGTTCTTCTTAAGTACTTAGGATCATCTTGACTGCCATCCATTGGTTCTCAACAGGATCAGATTGGTATCGACTCATCATGCTTATAGTATACGAGACGTCGAGTCTAGTACAAATCATGGCATACATGACAGATCCAAGTGCCGCAAAGATATGGAACTTCATTCATTCCCTTTTGCTCATCACTTGTCATAAGACAATGAAAATTGCTAAGAGAAATACCATGACCCATTGACAAGCTACTCTTCTTAGACCCTTCTAAGAATCTTGTCAATGTGAACACTTTGACTCAAACCAATTTATCCTTCTAGATCCATCTTTATAGATCTTGATGCCAAGGATGTAATCGGCTTCACCCATATCTTTCATTGAGAAACCTTTCCTTGACCAAGACTTAACAGTCTTAAGTGTCGGAACTTGTTTTTCCAATGAGTAAGATATCATTGTAATAAACAATAGAAATAATACCATGCTCCCACTGAATTTCATGCATACACAAGATTCATCTTTGTACTTGATAAAATCAAACTCTTTGACCAATTCATCAAAACAAAGATTCCAATTCCTTTAAGCTTGCTTCAACCCATCTCATGGATTTTTTGCAACATGCATACTCTATTAGAGTTTCTTGGATCGACAAACTATTCGGGTTATGTACATTACACATCCTTAATAATTTTTCCATTTAAAGAAAGTCGTTTGTCATCCATTTGTCATATCACATAGTCACAATATGCGATCATGGCAATTGAAATTCTAACAGACATCGACATTGTAACTGGCGGAAAAGGTTTCAACATAGTCAATACTATGAATTAACCTAAGTCCTTTTGCTACAATCCTTTGTCATAAAAGTATACACCTTCACATCCATGTTGGTCTTTGAAGACCTACTTGCACCCTTTAGTTTTTACACTTTTAGGTAGCCCAATCAAGTTCCAAACTTGATTGTTAAACATGGATTGTAATTTGGATTCCATGGTTCCTAACCATTTATCCAAATTAGGAGAGGACATCGCTTCTTGATAGCAAGTAGGATCGTCATTCTCAATGACTTCCACTTCATCACTTTCCGCAACGAGAAATCACTATTTCTTGAGTTCGGATCGTAACCTATCCAATCTACGATGGACTTGTGCATCTTGAACCGGTTTCACAACTCCTTTGTGAACTTGGTTCTGTCTCTACTCTTGGTTCCATATTATTTTCGGGTTCTTGAACTTCTTTCAAGATTAATTTTACTCCCACTAGATTCTTTATCGAGAAACTATTTCTCAAGAAACAAATCGTGTAGAGCAACAAACATTTTGTTCTCTTTGTGATTGTAAAATCAATATCCGAAAATAACCTTGTCAGATTTGGTGCTAACTTATAAGAGACAAGTCTCTTTACATAAGATTCGCAACCCCAAATCTTCATGAAAGTCAAACTAATTTTTCTTCCATGCCACATTTCATGTGGGGCCTTAGGAACCGATTTAGTAGGGACTCGATTCAAAGGTAACCGCATTATTTCTAAAGTATATCCTCAAAAGGAAATAGGAAATAGGAAAGTCTAATTGACACATCATCGAACGAACCATGTCCTACAAGGTTCAATTCCTCCTTTCGTACACACCATACAATGTGGTGTTCCTGTTGGAGTCAACTTTGAAACGATTTCATAGTTTTGAGATGATTGTCAAACTCTTGGTTCAAATATTCATTACCTCGATCCAATCGAAGTACTTAATAGTTTTGCCAAGTTCTTTTGCACTTCATCTTGAAATGTTCGAAACATCTCAAACAACTCACCTTTAGACTTCATCGATAGACATAATCATATCTAGATAAGTCTTTAGTGAAATATGATGAAATGCCAAAATCCTCCCCTAGCAATGCCGCTTAATAGTTCACATACATCTTATGTATAATGACTAATAAGTCACTAGCCCTCCCACTACTTTAGTGTAGGGTGGTTTGGTCGATAATCCCAATAAATAAGATCCAAAATCCTCAAATGATTCATGGTCATATGAGTCTAAAAGTCCATGTTAATGGAGTTTAGATATATGTTTCTTATTTATTTGACCAAGCCGGCAATGCCATATGAACGCGTTGTTCATATTGTTCGGTTTAGATTTCCCATTTATATTATAGATATCTTCAATGTTATTTTGTTTCTCATTTTCAAGGATATGAAGACTATTTAATGACATATGCATTACAATAAGGCATATTATTAAATAAATATAAAACTTCTTATTGAAAATAAGAAAATTATATCCTTCGTCATCCATTTAAGAAACATAAATAATACTCCTACTCAAATCCGAACGTAGTCATACTTGTTCAAAACAAGTACTACTTCACAAGGCAAAGTGACTTCATAAGTCCCTTATGGCTAATGTTGCAACTCTTGCTCCATTCCCATGCTTAGGTTTAATTTACCTTATTTGAGTAGCTTTCTATTCTTTGTTCCTTGCACATTTAAACAAATGTGGGATCAAATCCGGTATCAAATACCCAAGAACAAGAAGTCGAAAGGAAAATATCTATCATATAGATACTTGAAGTAGTAGCAATCATATTGCCCTTCTTCACCTTTTAGGCCTTCCTAATTGGCCTTGCAACTTTGCTTCCAATGACAATCTTATTGCAATGATAGTAAAATGCATCATTTTGAGACACTTTGGGTTTAGCCTCTTCGGCTTTGACAACATTTGTCCTAGGTTTAGCAACTTTTGCTTTACCTTCTTTTCCTTCCTTTATGAACCCTTTTCTTGTGTCAACCATTAACACAATTTGCGGATTGCTCCTTCTTTCATCTCATGAATTAAGAGCCTTTACCACAACATATATCTTTTGCCTAGCATGCACTTGGAACATTTCCCCTTTTGCGTTATGCTAGAACAGAAGAATAGTTATCATGTACTCAAGGTTCTTCACAAGAGCCTTTAAACATAATGGCAATTACAAGGCAAGCAATATTGTCAGAATCATCAATATGTTTCTAATGTTGCTTCCTTATTTGCCCTTTGCAATATTTGCAATGGGTTCGTAGGGAACGGATTCGTCCAAGAACGTACACATTTACCCAAGAACCATTCTTTAGGCTTCGATCCAATCGAATTATATGTATCGTTCCTTTCGAACTTTGTCCTTCATAAGGACGAATCGCAATTATCATTATGTAATGCTATTTCTACAACAAAATATACAAATTATATGAACACATATCAATATCAACACATTTATCATTTAAGAGCAAATAATGTATTTTACAAATACTCCCACTAAATCATACACCTTCCAATGCTAATAAGCATAATATGTATTTAATGGGCTAAGATCCAACTTTAATTTAATCTCAAGTACGCTATGGCGCACCGCTCAAGATTAAACTAATTAGGTAGAAAAACATCAATCATATCGTATATGACTCTTAGGACTAAGATCCATCTTTAATTTGATCTCAAGTACGCTATGGCGCACCGCTCAAGATCAAACTAATTAGGTAGAAAACATCAATCATATCATATATGACTCTTAGGATCTTTTATGAGATTTATTTAAGACATCATATGTCTAAGCATATTTTAATCTCATCTTATGCCTTGGGTCCAAAACCATTTTGATAACCCAATTAAGTTCATCCATTTTAAACGTATAGGAACCACCATTTCCTCATCTTGCTCGCAAACGGAATAGAATCAAAGCACCTTGCTATGGCAAGCCCACCCAAAACTATCCGAGTGGTCTCAAGTGTTTAAATCATGGATTGGCATAAAGAACTTAAAAGTTAAATGAAGGTTCTTTAAGGTAGATTATAAGCATATCAAGAAAGATAGTCATAATCATGCACCGTGTAAGTTCCCAGGAAGATAGGTGAGCCACAAGGACTACTTAAGTACCAACTCTTCCTTAGACAGAACTCTTCTAGTCATGCACAATTAGAAATCAACTCTGATTAGGCAACATAATCACTACCTTTTATAAACAATTAGTTTTCTTTTAAAATTTCGCGTAATTATGACTTGTTTCCATAAACAATCATAAAATCCAAAATTTACAATGTCTAAATCTAAACATATTAGGAAACTAAATATCATGTTTCAACTAAACATTTTAGGAAATCACAATTCAATGTTTCAACTAAACATCTAATAAAATTCTTAACACTTAAGAACAAATAATTCATGCATCGCAATAATTATTAAAATCATATTTTAATCAATTAATCATGCATATCAATGAATTAATCTAGCATGGACTTATAAACTCAATTTTATAACATCCAGATTTTCATATACATTGCAATAATTATTAAAATCACATTTTAATCAATTAATCATGTATATCAATGAATCAATCTATCGCGGACTTATAAAATTAATTTTATAACATCCAGATTTTCATATGAATATATCAGATTGTAAACACAATCACGTAATAGCGTAAAATTTGAACAAACAGATTCGCCCGCTTGGCTTATTATGTCGCGTGACATAATCAGCCCGAGGCTTGATATGTCGCGCGACGTAACAGGCCGATAACCTGAATTCCACATGGCTCGATATGTCGCACGACATAGGCAGGTTACAGGATTTCCAGATTCGAACCAATACAGACATGTACTCAATTAAATCACATAAAACAGCCTTTTTACAGATTTAATTTAGCATACTCCGAAAACGATTTTCACATTGTTTCACATAAACAATTAAAAATTCTATCGCATACAAAACATGCAATAAGCATATAAACAATTTATATCTTAAATCTAGCATGTTAATTCAGACTTAACCATACGAACGGGGCTCACGATACCCTTTGTTGGGTTTTACGGGTCCATGCGCAGCGGAATTAAGCATTAAAAAACATAAAACCCAAGAAGCACTAGGATCCGTTCTATACAATTAATTTGAATACCTATGAGATAGAATTAAACCAACCTTGAAACGCTTTCCGGTCTTGAGCTATCGAACGATTTGATTGTGTGATATCGAATCACAAACTTCGTTCTTCAACTTGCTTGAACTCTAGGCCTTGATCGATGAACGAGCGAAGACCCTCTTTTGGTATCCACACCTTTGAATGAATCCAAGAACAATTTCTTGTTGATTGCTAGATCTAAACCTTGAAGAATATTGAGAGAATTTGATTGTGAATTTTGCTTTAAAATTTCGGCTAGGCTTTTAGGTTTGGACGGTACCCTTGTATTTATACTACAATAGTGTAAATACCTCTTCTAATCGAATTAGGAGAGACAGGCTGTCAAGGACGCGTATTGGCCTATTATGTCGCGCGGTATATCAAGCCATTGGCTTGATATGTCGCGTGACATAAGTAGCCAGTTTCTGTGCCTCTCAATCATTCTTCCTCCGGTTTAACCAATTCATTCTAGTTGTGTGTGACCCAATAGGATTACATCATGTTGGCAATGAGTTCGATCATATCGAACCTCATAAGACATAAGCGGACTCTAGCAAGCCATTATGTCTACCCAAATGATGTAACGTAAGAGTTCACGTTTCCAACGGTGTACTTCCATTTATCCCTTTTGTCTCACGATGTTATATTGAACACAAGTCATGGTCCTTGTCAACTTGTTATTGTTCAATGCTTTCTCGATTCTTGAGTATAATGATAATTCCAATCATATTGGGGTACGGCCATACACTTTCATCATTATCACTCATCGAGGGGCCCAAGCATAACATCTCTCTTCCGAGGGACAAACTCCTTCTTGACTTATCATCCTTCCCATCATGAATCCGATCATGCCAATGATAGCCTTTATAGATATCGTGTTAAGATATCGTTTGACTAAAATCAAACATGGCTTTCATCATATGTAAGGTTATGATAGTCTCAGGTCTAGGAAATAAATGAAGTAACCGTATGAGATTTAAGTATGACATTTGACCATTACATAAATCTCATGCGGGTCATGTCCAGTCACTTGTTCTCTAACAAGTACCCATAATTTCAATGTGCATCTCTTATGCATATAATCATCACATGATTATCCATTGACAATTATACTAATTATTCTCTTAATAATTAGGGACAGTGATTATTATAATAAATATGCAAACTATATAACAATCAAATAATAAACATAAACGATAAAGATGATACATAACGGTTTTCAGTTAAACATAACTAAAGCCTAGGGCATTACACCAACATTTACCCCCTTCCTCCCCCTTTGACTTTAAAAGACTTGAAAATTAGATATTTAAATACTTATCTAATTGTTGCATATGTAACATGTTATCATAATCAAATATGTAACATGTTATGTTTACTAAATATATTTTAAGATGTTAACCACCAACCACAATACCCTAAGGTGCATCTAGGGTGCCAGGATTGATATCAGGCGCTCAAACGTAGGCGATATACATCACCGTCCGCGATGCCGTCAATCGCCCCAAAATGGGATCTAGAACCACTAATGTAGTGTGCGGTTGAATATATTACATTATTGAGACATTTACCCCCCTTCCTCCCCATTTAACTTTAAAAGACTTGAAAATTAGATATTTAGTAACTTATCTAATTGTTGCATATGTAACATGTTATGTTTACTTGATGGAGGAAATCTCCCTCTTGTAATAAAAATACCGAGCAAGTGTACTCACTACCGGTGTAGCAGTATGCACGAGCAGGGATCGAACCACAGAGACTCGTTGGTAAACAAGTACAGTAAAAGCAATGAATATAGTAACCAGAGATTTTTGATTGAAAACAGGAATTTAATTCTAAAACAGAAAGCAAAAGATTAACGATAAAAAAGCAATTTAAAAATAACGAATTTACTCAGATCAACAATGGAGATTCACGGATTGGATTCACAATTACTTTCACTCTATGCTATTTTTATTGCTAAAAACATTAATCTCAATCTAGGATTCATTCACAAAAGTAAGGATTGGGACGGTGTGCTGCCCGGATTGCAACCCTTTAAATTGTTATCAAGCTGCGTTTTCTATTACGGCCACACAACAATCAAACAATTATTCAGCACTTTAGAATATCGAATCTAAACCCTTTTAATTTCTATTATGGCCTCAATTAGATCTAATCTTCAAAACAGTGTTCAATTGTATCAATCCCCAAATTAATGGTGAAATTGATACCTAAATAATTAAAAGGCCAAAGTCATCTTAACATGAAATTGAAACCTTAAAACTTTCAATTGTTAATACTTTGAAGAACTAGAAAGAGATTAAATTGGAAGAATGAAATCTATAGCATAAAGATTCAGTAATTGTTACCACCAATCCGCAAATCTAAACGATTTAGCTACTCAACGACATAATGAAACTAGTAATACTCATAAAATAAACGAACATCAAAACCTGAAGAATCCGGAATTGATGAACAAAGAATCCTCTACGAAAACTCAAAAACTAAAGCAAAAGCAATATCCAAGATAATCCTTTTCCAACGTGCTGCTGCTGTATATATATTCTAGGGCAAAATTTGTAGGAAAAATCGTGTGAAAAGTCGAGAACGCCCTTCATTAGTTGCTGAAATCTGATGCTGAAAATGGGATAAGCGCGACCGCTCTAGAGATGAGCGCGGCCGCTCTCCTTGGCAGAAGTTTAGTCTTCAATTTTTCTTCTTGAGCGCGGCCGCTCTGGTATGGAGCGCGACCGCTCTACTGGACAGGGATTTTGGCTTGAATTTCTTCAATTGAGCGCGGTCGCTCTTAGGTAGAGCGCGGCCGCTCTGAAGACCAGTTCTTGGAGCTCAATTATGTTTCACTTATTTTCTTGCTCCGCTCCGCTCCAACTTGATTTCCTTGCCTTTTCTTGACAAAACTCAACACTTAACCATCTCTTTCCCCTGTACTCATCAAATACTCAACAACCACATTAAACCAACATAAAACCCGGGATTTTGAGCCTAAAATAGGTTCGTAAACATGTAAAATGGGTGTTTAAAAACACATCCATCAAACACCCACAAACTAACCTTTTTCTCGTCCCGAGTAAAACAGAACAAAAACTAAGCTACCCAACATAAAATAAAACTACACTACGAAAGCAAAAACACAATATTTTTGGGATGTTCTCTTCAAAATGGGAATTTTGTCGGCCAGACAATCTCAGATCCTCACACAAAATAATCACAAACGTGCTATCATGAATCATCAAAATAAAGTTACATTAATGCAAAAACCCACAATTTTCCACCGCAGCCTAAATAATGAAGTGAAGTCTGGTAGATCATTGTCATACTCTAAGATTATTTATGGATTCACTAAGTGATGCTCTAACATAATGTGTATCAAATACAATCACAACGGGACACTCATATGCATGTTTCCACAATTGTCAACCCGGCTACTTGATAATGAAACGAAGATATGGCTCTAAGTGTTATGGTGCGAAAGATCGCATGGCTCGGCTCACGGTTACAAAAGAAGGTAAGGACATACGAACTCGAAAAGTGAAACTAAGAAGTCTTCATTTTATTTGTCCATCCTCACTATAATAATTCATCCGCTCACCCTTTTACTTCCCAATGTGCCAACCCACAAACTAAAACTTTTGAATACATACACAACATTGGGTTGGGCACATTCCCTTATTTCTGGGGCCTCTTCTAGTTTCCAACTTTTGACACAATGGAGGGGCAAGATATTATTTATTTATTTTTTTTCATATAAATTGAAAGAACGTATATACAAACGCACATTTTTTTTCATTTGCCCCTCTTCATTGTATTTCACACCCCTTTTTGCACTTTGACCCCAATTTGTACATTTGATTCCACTCACCCAAATTCAACCCATATTCCCATTCATTCCCTAGTTCACTTCCCGATAAAGGTAAGGCATCCTAAAACTATGTGAAAGGGTAAGAACATGGGTATCAAATGAAGACAAATGGCGGTTTAAGTTTTCATTCTTTTCTATTAAGGCTCAATAAGGGTTCTAGCGGAAAATATTATTTACTGGGGTAGAAAGCTGAAGGTACACAAAAGGGTTGAAAAAAAAATAAGCCATATATATCAAAATAACCTAGTGACGTGATATTGACAATTATGCAATCAATGTTCTAGGGACCCCGAGAATACACAAGTGATCCCATAAATGGCACTTAGAATGACAACAATGATCAATGATAAATAATGGAAGTGAGAGGTGGTGCAATCATGTTTTATTGTTTCAATGTAACCCTACTTCTCAAATCCAAGATAGCACAATGATTAACAAATAACACTCAATCATCACAGACATAGGCCAACATATCCCAAAATAAAGAAAACAAAAAATTTTAAATTTTTACTAAAAACAAAGAACACCCTAAACTAACATAAAACCTAAACTAACATGGTGATAAACAGAATCAAAACACAGATACCCCCCACCCACAAACTAAAAGATTGCATTGTCCCCAATGCAATTAACTATAAAACTTAGGGTAGGGATACCTTAACCGATCATGGTGGCGGATAGCCCCATTGGCTGGATGAGCCTCCGGGAAAATGCTGCTGCGGCAGATCTCCTTGGCTGGATGTGCCACCGGGGAATTGCTGTTGCGGTGGGTACTGGGGCGGGTACTGCGACGAGTACTGAGGCCATGTATAACCAGTAGGGGGCAACCAACTAAAGAGTTGGTCCCACCTACTATCCTGCTGGGCCCGCCATGCTTGGGCCGTCTCTATCTCCGCCCTTACCCTATCATCAGTCGCATCCAGTCTCTGCTCCTGAGTAGTGAATCTCTGATCAAATCTCAATTCCATCGCCTCCATCTGCTGCGACAGAAAATATATCCCCTCAGCTGGGTCCGCTCTCCAATCCCTGACAACATCTTCCTCCTCTTCTTGTTCTTCCTCCTCCTCTTCTTGTTCTTCCTCCTCCTCCGGCTCAACCACATTCACCCCCTTGGGGTGGCTCTTATCCCTTATCTTTCTCTCTGTAATGGTCGGTTCCAACCCTATATCCATAGGAATATTGGTAAAATTGACTCCATGGAGCCCCATCAACCCCGTAATCATCAATGGGTAATTGTAGCTGTTCTTCCCCATTTGTTGATAAGTCCGGTTTATCTCGTGGGCGATGATTGAGCCGGTGTCAATATTTTGCCCCGTCAAGATCACGTGCATCAAAGCGGCTCGACGCCACCCAACCTCATGAGGTCTCGAAGTAGGGAGAAATCTCTCACAAATAACCCTGTGTAGATACTTCATTCGTGGGGGAAGAAGTTTGGAGGCAATTAATACTCCTTTTTGCAGTGTCGGGTCAATAGGGAAAGCCTGTCAGCATTCAAATGGAGGTTGCCTTTAGGATTGAACATCATTTGTTTCTCAAGGTACAAGAATGAACAAGTGTTGGCGTGCACATGCGTGGGGAGATTGTAATAAGCCACAATTCTATCACGAGAGTACCCCACTTCTCTACCCCGCACAAAAGACATGTCATGTTCCCCTTTTCTAGAAAAAGCATTTGCGTAAAATTCGCGGACTAGTACACTACTCCCTCCTTGTACCGGGGCCATCAACAAATTCTGCCAGCCACACCTCTCTACAACCTCATCTAATCCCATGTCAGTAATATCTATACCCTTTTCGACATTGAAACTCCGGGCAGCATAAGTGTTAAAAAACTTCTCCGCCTCAACACTCACAAATTTACTATCATCGTACAAGGGTCGAGGTGCAACCGAGGGATTTTTGTTTCCCCTTCTACGCTTGGGAGCGGAGGTAGACATTTTATAACCCAAATAAGCAGAGAAAATACTCTTAAAATTCAAAGATCTTACCCCTTTTCAAGGTTGCCAGAAAATCTCACCGGAGCTGCCGGAAAATCTCGCCGGATTTTAAGAAAGATGACCGGAAAACCAACACCTTGTCTTTGCGAAGCTAATACCCACAATACCACCTTCAACTTCGAGTTCTACCCCACCAAATTCAACCGGAATGCACTCTAAGAACCCTTTCTTCAATTTTCGAAATTGCTCAAATTCACCGGATTTAATGGCTTTTGGGTGATGGAATCGGGCTTTGGCTTGAGGATATATGATGGGTAGGGTAATTTTTGGGGTTAGAAGTGATTTGGGTGAAGGATTTTTAGAGAGAGAGAGGGCTTAGGCTCGGAATATTTGAGAGAGAAGAAAGGGGGCGGCGGCTTGTTATTCTGAAGAGGGAGGGTTGGTTTGGGGACTGATTAGGTTTAATTCAAAATCCCCTGGATTCTTGCTCGAGCGCGGCCGCTCTCCCAACAAACGCGTCCGCGCTGGATGGCAGAAAATGATGCTCTGTTTTCTTTACTTGAGCGCGGCCGCTCTATCTCCGAGCGCGCCCGCGCACCCCGGTAGAGACCTGTGTGTGTTTTGTCATTAGTTAAGCGCGACCGCCGTCCTAAAAAGCGCGCCCGCGCACCTGGACAGAGAGTTTTCATCATTTTTCTCGCTCCTTTTCACCGCCTTAAAGTCCACAGCTTCTGCTTCTATCAGTTGTGTGCTATCCTGCACATCACCACAAACACACACAAGCGTAATACCTATTGACATAAAATAAAAGTAAATCTTTTTGGAGGGTGACAACTATTTACACTCCCCTATAAACCCACAAACTCGGAGAGACCCATAAAGGGTGACACAAAACTTTTGTTCGACAAAAATATGTCAAACATTTGACCGCACTTTCGCTGCCTACGTCCCCATTAATGTGAGCGGACTACACACATTAATAGGCTCAGGTCACCGTAGTTCGACACGTTCTACACTAACGACTCGAAAAACGGTATATAACAATATTATTCCTTTTTTTTATGAATACCCCCACCCACAAACTAAGAATTTGCGATGCCCTCATTGCATAAACAAAATCAAACGCAAATTCAAAGCTAACGAGTAGTGGTAAACTGAAAATAAAGACAGAAAGCAGTAAAAGTTACCTAAGGTTGGGTTGCCTCCCAACAAGCGCCTTTGTTTTAAGTCTTTGGCTCGACATGATGCTCATGATTTATCATTTGATTTCCGGTGCATCCACCAGCATCACCACATCAATTTCCTCCAAGATAGACACCCCTTCGTAATAGGGCTTGACTCGGTGCCCATTCACCTTGAAAGTACTTCCGGTTTTCAAATCTTTGAGCTCAACCGCTCCATGTGGAAATACTTTTACCAACTCATAAGGGCCCGACCATTTGGAACACAACTTACCGGGAAAAAGTCTCAATCGAGAATTAAACAATAAAACCTTCTTACCCAGCATTAACACTTTCGGCTTTAAGTACTGATCATGGTATCTCTTGGTTCTTTCCTTGTACAGCTTGGCACTCTTGTAGCTGTCTTGCCTCAACTCCTCGATCTCATCCAAATCAAGCATTCGTTTCTCACCAGCCTTCTTCAAATCCATGTTGAGTACCTTCACAGCCCAATATGCTTTGTGTTCCATCTCAACTGGAAGGTGACACTCTTTGCCATACACAATTCTGTACGGACTCATCCCAATGGGAGTTTTGTAAGCAGTCCGATATGCCCATAATGCATCATTGAGCTTCAAAGCCCAATCTTTTCTGTTTGGACAAACTGTCTTCTCAAGAACCCCCTTGATTTGTTGGTTGCTTACTTCCACTTGCCCCGATGTTTGGGGATGGTAAGTTGTGGCTAGCTTGTGAACAACCCCATATTTCTTTAGGACTTGGTTGAAGAGCCTGTTTGTGAAGTGAGTTCCTTGATTACTAATGATAGCCCGAGGCACCCCGTACCTGCAAAAAATATTCTCACACACAAACTTTGAAACGACATTAGTATCATTAGTCCGGGTGGCAATAGCTTCCACCCATTTAGAGACACAGTCCACAGCTACTAATATATACACAAAACCATGGGATGAGGGAAAAGAGCCCATGAAATCAATGCCCCACACATCAAATATGTCAACAACTAGATTATAATTTTGGGGCATCTCATCTCTCTTACCTATCCCTCCAGTTCTTTGGCATTTGTCACACTTTTTGCAAAAGTCTTGCGCATCTTTAAATATGGTGGGCCAATATAGACCACTTTGAAGGATTTTTCTAGCAGTCTTTTGACCACTAAAATGCCCACCACATTGTAAGTCATGACAGAAGCGCAAGACACTCACTTGTTCATGTTCCAGAATCACCTTCTCACAATTTTATCCGGACAAATTTTCCACAAGTAAGGATCATCCCAAATGTAGTTCCTCACATCAGATTTAAATTTCCTCTTTTGATCATAAGTAAAGTGAGGAGGAATCATGTCGCATGCAAGATAATTAACAAGATCCGCATACCAAGGATCTTGAACATGTAAAGCAAGTAGTTGTTCATTCGGGAAATTTTCATTCACCGGAATCACCCCTTCTTTGCTATTCTGAAATGAGAAATCCTCAAGCCTTGATAAGTGATCTGCCACTACATTCTCGGTCCCCCTTTTTGTCCCTTATTTCCAAATAAAATTCTTGCAACAAAAGCATCCACCTAAGAAGTCTAGGTTTTGCATCCTTTTTATTCAACAAATATTTTAAAGTTGCATGATCAGAATAAATTATTACCTTTGACCCAAGCAAATATGAACGGAACTTCTCAAGTGCAAACACAACCGCTAAAAATTCTTTCTCACTAGTGGTATAATTAAGTTGTGCATCATTAAGAGTTCTACTTGCATAATGGATTACATGCGGTAATTTATCTATCTTTTGTCCTAAAACAGCCCCAATAGCAAAATCAGATGCATCACACATGATCTCAAAAGGGTGAGACCAATCAGGGCTAGAAAGAATGGGAGTGCAAGTCAGTTTTTCTTTTAATAAAGTGAAAGCATCTAGACAGTCTTGGTCAAAGATGAACTTGGTATCTTTAGCTAGCAAGTTACATAACGGCTTACAAATTTGTGAAAAATCCTTAATAAATCGCCGATAAAAACCCGCATGGCCTAAGAAACTTCGAACACCCTTGACTGAGACCGGGGGAGGTAGCTTAGAAATCACATCTATCTTAGCTTTATCCACCTCAATCCCCCTACTAGACACTATGTGACCCAAGACAATCCCCTGCCTAACAAGAAAGTGACACTTCTCCCAACTAAGTGTCAAATTGGTCTCGCAACATCTCCTCAAGACCATAGTAAAATTATCAAGACACCCCTCAAAGCTATCTCCAACTACAGAAAAATCATCCATGAACACCTCTACACACTTCTCTATCATGTCCGAGAAGATGGAGGTCATGCACCTTTGAAAAGTAGCGGGTGCATTGCAAAGCCCAAAGGGCATCCTCCTATAAGCAAAAGTACCAAAGGGACAAGTGAAAGTGGTATTTGATTGGTCCTCGGGTGCAATTGTGATTTGATTATATCCCGAGAACCCATCAAGAAAGCAATAATAAGCATGACCCGCCAACCTCTCTAGGATTTGGTCAATGAAAGGCAAAGGAAAGTGATCCTTTTTGGTGGCGGCATTGAGATTTCTCAAATCTATACACATCCTATACCCGGTCACCACTCTAGTGGGCACATCCTCATTTTTATCATTTTTCACAACAATAATGTCCGACCTCTTGGGAACCACTTGGACCGGGCTCACCCACTCACTATCCGCAATTGGGAATATAATTCCCGCATCTAGCAATTTAAGTACCTCTTTCCTCACTGCTTCCTCCATGTGAGGATTTAATCTCCTTTGTCTCTCCCTCGAAGGTTTAGCTCCCTCTACAAGATTAATTTTATGCATACACATTGAGGGGCTAATTCCTTTAATATCCGCCAAAGTCCACCCTATGGCCGATTTGTGCTCACAAAGCACAGCAATTAATTTGGCCTCTTGTTCTAGGGTCAAGTCTGAGGCAACTATCACAGGTAAAGTCTCGCCCTCCCCTAAAAAGGCATACTTCAAATTAGAGGGGAGGGGTTTTAGCTCAAGAGCCGGTGGAACCACAACTGATGGCGCTGACTTCTCATTGAAGTAGCCTAGGGAGTGAGACGGGCCATTAACAGAATAATGTCCCTCGGCCTTATTTTCAATGGCCATTACTTTGGAACCCGCATTATCCCTAGTTTTCCCACTGCCATTCAACAACATCTCAAGTTCATCACACTCTCTATCGTGCCACAAGTATTCCTGCACACAGTTATATATTCTATCCACAAAGTTACAAGAATTCCCATTGTCCATTGGATTTTGCATAATATCATACACAGAAATTTCAATTTTCTCGTTGGCCACAGTCATGGAAAGAGTTCCATTGCCAACATTAATAATAGTGTTTGTCGTCGCCATGAATGGATGCCCAAGTAGAATTGGGGAATCACGACGACTACACTCACTATTAGCCATCTCAAGCACAACAATATCCACAGGTATGATTAATGAGTCTACCTGAACCAAAACATCTTCCACAATCCCCAACGGTCTTTTAATAGATCGACCAGCAAGTTGGAGAGCCATGGAAGTAGGTTTCAATTCAAGCAAACCCATCTCAAGATACATATAATGGGGAAACAAATTAATACTAGCGCCTAGGTCCAACATCGCCTTCACCTTACTCGAGTTCCCCATATTGATAGAAATTATAAAACTTCCGGGGTCCTTTTGTTTGGGTGGGAGGTTTTGTTGTACCACTGCACTAGCATTCTCTCCCATGATAACCTTCTCATCCTTGCCATACTTTGGTTTCCTGGAATTAATTTCTTTGAAAAACTTGGCATAAGCCGGAACATTTTTTATTACATTCAACAAAGGGAGATTGATGTTTACTTTAGAGAACATGTCCATCAACTCCGACATTTGTTGATCCATTTTATTCCTCATAAATCTTCCAGGAAACGGTACAGCCAGTACATATGGATTGGGGGTTGGAGAGTCAACTTTAGATTTCTCCCCCAATTCATTAGTACCTTTTTCCTCATTAACAATTTCAACAACAGGAGGTGGAACAGAAGATGAAGAAGAAGATGAAGAAGAAGTTACCTCGCTACCTACCTGTTTACCATTCCGGAGTGTGGTAATGGCCTTTGCTTGGTGACCTTGACTCGGGAAGGTCCCTGACTTGTGCCCCTGTAAGGCTTGAAAAGCTTCAGCCATCTGCCCTATTTGGGTCTCCACTTTCTTCATTGCAGCTTCATGATTCTTTGCTGCCTGCTGCTGTTCAGCTCTCATCTGCTCTATTGCCTCCTCCCAAGGCTCCTTCTTTCTTTCAAATACCCCTTGTGGAGGTGGAGGATGGAGAGGTTTATTTTGTGGATTCTGATTACCTCCCCACGAGAAATTAGGATGATTCCTCCACCCTGGATTATAAGTGTTGCCGTAGGGCATGTTCGGTGGAGGCCTTGGGGGATGCCCATACATAGCATTTGCCTGTTCAGGATCAAAACCAAACTGCACACCACTTGGACACATATTAGTAGCATGAGAATTTAAACCACAGTAAGCACATAAATCATTTACCACATTGGCACTAGAAGAGGTGCCTTGAGCAGTCAACTTGTCAAATTTACTACTTAAGACTGCAATTTGCTTGGAAAAGATTATCGATGTAGCCAAATCCAATACCCCCCTTGTTTTACCCCTAGAACTCTTTTGTTGAGAATTAGCACTCAACATCTCAAATAAGGCCTTAGTCTCCTCAGGGGTCTTGGCTCCTATAGAGCCTCCTGCTGCATTGTCCACAACAGACTGAGTAGAATCATTCAAGCCATCGTAGAAAGCTTGATTCAAAGAGGGTAAAGAGAAATTATGCTGAGGACATTGAATAAGCATCATATTAAATCTCTCCCAAGCTTCATGGAGAGGTTCTCCCACATCTTGTGTGAAAGTCATCAATTTCTGCCTAAAATTAGCCTGCAGATGATGTGGGTAGTACCTTCTGAGAAAAATATCTTGCATCTCAGTCCATGTGCTGATGCTTTGGGATGGAAGCATCATTAACCAAGTTTTCGCTACCCCTTTTAGAGTGTAAGGGAAGCACTTAAGCCTAATCTGCTCTTCAGTCACTCCCGCTCTTAATAAAAACTGGGCTACCGTCATAATGTATTCTTTCAAGAAAGTCAAGGCATCCTCGCCTGGTAGCCCCTGAAAACTCGGTAACATAGCAAAATATTGACCTTTGACCTCTAAATTCTTTGCTGCTTCGGACAGCACTATGCATGAGGTAGAGGTGTCTACCCTAGGTCTAAGGTAATCATTCATCATTTGTGCCGGTGGTTCTGCCATCTCGGCTTTCTCTTCCTCTACCTCGGTGGTGGAGGGTTCTGATTCGATGTCCGAATCTGAAAAGAGAGGATTAAAGAGGGGATCGCCCTCAAATGCTTCCTCAAGTCTATTTATGTTATCGTCCAATGGCACCAATGTAGGCTTCAAAGAACGATGACCTTGCATTCACTACCTAACCTACTTGTTTACTTGCAACAAGTCCTCGGCAACAGCGCCAAAAACTTGATGGAGGAAATCTCCCTCTTGTAATAAAAATACCGAGCAAGTGTACTCACTACCGGTGTAGCAGTATGCACGAGCAGGGATCGAACCACAGAGACTCGTTGGTAAACAAGTACATTAAAAGCAATGAATATAGTAACCAGAGATTTTTGATTGAAAACAGAAATTTAATTCTAAAACAGAAAGCAAAAGATTAACGCTAAGGAAAGCAATTTAAAAATAACGAATTTACTCAGATCAACAATGGAGATTCACGGATTGGATTCACAATTACTTTCACTCTATGCTATTTTTATTGCTAAAAACATTAATCTCAATCTAGGATTCATTCACAAAAGTAAGGATTGGGACGGTGTGCTGCCCGGATTGCAACCCTTTAAATTGTTATCAAGCTGCGTCTTCTATTACGGCCACACAACAATCAAACAATTATTCAGCACTTTAGAATATCGAATCTAAACCCTTTTGATTTCTATTATGGCCTCAATTAGATCTAATCTTCAAAACAGTGTTCAATTGTATCAATCCCCAAATTAATGGTGAAATTGATACCCAAATAATTAAAAGGCCAAAGTCATCTTAACATGAAATTGAAACCTTAAAACTTTCAATTGTTAATACTTTGAAGAACTAGAAAGAGATTAAATTGGAATAATGAAATCTATAGCATAAAGATTCAGTAATTGTTACCACCAATCCGCAAATCTAAACGATTTAGCTACTCAACGACATAATAAAACTAGTAATACTCATAAAATAAACGAACATCAAAACCTGAAGAATCCGGAATTGATGAACAAAGAATCCTCTACGAAAACTCAAAAACTAAAGCAAAAGCAATATCCAAGATAATCCTTTTCCAACGTGCTCCTGCTGTATATATATTCTAGGACAAAATATGTAGGCAAAATCGTGTGAAAAGTCGAGAACGCCCTTCATTAGTTGCTGAAATCTGATGCTGAAAATGGGATAAGCGCGGCCGCTCTAGAGATGAGCACGGCCGCTCTCCTTGGCAGAAGTTTGGTCTTCAATTTTTCTTCTTGAGCGCGGCCGCTCTGGTATGGAGCGCGACCGCTCTACTGGACAGGGATTTTGGCTTGAATTTCTTCAATTGAGCGCGGTCACTCTTAGGTAGAGCGCGGCCGCTCTGGAGACCAGTTCCTGGAGCTCAAATCTGTTTCACTTATTTTCTTGCTCCGCTCCGCTCCAACTTGATTTCCTTGCCTTTTCTTGACAAAACTCAACACTTAACCATCTCTTTCCCCTGTACTCATCAAATACTCAACAACCACATTAAACCAACATAAAACCCGAGATTTTGAGCCTAAAATAGGTTCGTAAACATGTAAAATGGGTGTGTAAAAACACATCCATCATTACTAAATATGTAACATGTTATGTTTACTAAATATAACATGTTACATATTTGATTATGAGTACGGTTATTAAGTTTGAGGAGGAATGGTAGAGACACAATTAAGAAAGATGTATACGCTCTCATTCTTAATCTTACTTACTTTTTAATAGATATTTTCATCACTAAAGGACGTCCAAGGGGATAAGAATTCACATGACATATTAAGTTTTGAATTATTTATGCTATCTAAAGAATTATTTATGCAATTATCTGTGTGCCCAAATTTTTGGTATCCACTCGGCTGGGAGGAAGGGAGTATCCACTCATTCTTAATCTTACTTACTTTTTAATAGATATTTTCATCAATAGAAGAAGTTAGAACTATACCCTGACTGATTTTGATATCATAGGCCATGGAGTATGAGGGCTAGAATTCACACTGACCATACAACATCAAAGAATCAGTTCATAACCAATATGGAACAGAAAGTCATAAGCTAATATTCCCAATATAAGAACTCCAACACAGTATCCTAGGAGCCCAAATTCATGTCACTAATTAAAAGTCACAATAACCTAGAACCATTCTCTCTAATACCTAATGACTTCAAAGAACCCAAGCTAACTTTCTAACTAAATCGAAGTTAAAGCAAGAAAGGCAGTCATGGTTTATATATACTAATCAGCCATTTTCTGCAATGCACAAGAATCACATCAAGATCATCATATGAAACCACAATAACACATATATAGAAAATCATTATATGGATCAACATATTTTTTGGAATAAGACCCAAAAAAATATTTTCATGAAGCGGGCAATACATAATTAGGAATTGCTAACATTGTTTATCCAACTACCCTTCACATAAATACTTTCAACTTCTAGAGTTTCCCAAAATACCCTTCACATAAATACCAAAACACCCCTAGGGTTTACCTAACTACTCTTAGGTTTCTAAAATTGTTTATTCCCTTTACTTTAATCAAAAACACATTTACACACACTAATTACACCTCTTACAGCACACACACACACACACACACACACTAAACTCTAACACACACATACACCTGCTATTACACACCCATACACACACAGAACACACACACACACTGCAGAAACACACACACAAACTCCTATAAACACATTCTGCACACACGCAACACACACATATGCATACAACAGTAACACACACACACACGCACAACATACTCACACACATAGCACACATCAGGAACACCCTCTGCACACACCAAATCACACGCACACACGCACACAGACCCACTACAGACACACGCACACACACATATCAGACACCTACCACAACCGCAAACACTCAGAACACACACAAAAACCCTAAATCCCATTTAACTTCTTAGCATACAAAGACAGTTAAACACAAAAGTGTTTTTATTTGCAAGCATCTTACACCAATTCCATCCAAATAGAATTTCTGTAAGCAAACATATACAAACAAATACAAATAGAATTTCCCAAACTCAAGATTAAAAAAAAAAACCTAATCTCCATAACTAAGCAATAGAAACACAAATGCAAACAGAAATCAGAAACAATACCGTATACAAATACAAACTACTTAATCACAATCCAAACTCCTGATCGGGTAAAAAGCCCAATCTCTGAAAACAAAAAGAAAATAGAAACAAAATCGACTATTACAAATACAGAACCCTAGATTGGCAAAAACCGCATCAGCACTATAATTGATGAACAAAAATACAATCGAATGTAGTTTAACAAGGGGAAATCACGTACCTTGAAGAGAGAGCTAGGATTGAGAAATTGGATCGCTTCGAGAGGGAGAGAGAGACACAGAGAGACGCAGATGGTGGAGACGGTGGAGATGGTAGACGGCGAAGCTTCGTCACGGCGGAGGCGGTGGAGTTGAGAGGGACGGCGGCGGTGTGAGAGCTAGGTCGCAGTCGCAGGTAGAGAGAGATAGCGGGAAGAGAGAGAGAGGGAAATAATGGCGTAACTGATTTCAGAATCCCAAAACCAGTATTTATAATTACCCTCAACGACGGAATATTCCGCCGCTAAATATTAATTATAGCGGCGGAATTTAAATTCCGACGCTATAATTAATATTTAGCGGCGGAATATTCCGTCGCTGATAAATCCGACGCTAACCTTTACGTTCACATGGATCGATGACGTGGCACGTTCACCGACGGAAATTTTCGCCGCTGTTTTTAAACTCAGCGACGGAAATTTCCGCCGCTATTATTAATAAATATCATTGTTTTTATTATATATAACATGAAAATTATTTTAAATTACTCTCAAAAAATAAATATGAGTCAATAAATATTATTTTTGAAAAAATAAATAAATCATAAATATTAATTAATTTTAATTTAATAAATATCATTATTTTTAATTATATAAAATATGAAAATTATTTTAAATTACTGTCAAAAAAATAAGTATGAGTCAATAAATATTATTTTGGAAAATATAAATAAATCATAAATATTAATTAATTTTAATTTAATAAATATACCATATACCCTATACCCTATACCCTATATACCCTATATACCCTATACCTTATAAACTATACCCTATACCCTATACCCTATACACTATACACTATACCCTATACACTATATCCTATACCCTATACCCTATACCCTATATCCTATACCCTATACACTATACCCTATACGCTATATCATATACCCTATATATACACTATACCCTATACCCGATATCCTATACCCTATACCCTATACCCTATACACATTACCCTATACCCTATACCCTATACCCTATACCCTATACCCTATACCCTTATACCCTATACCCTATACCCTATACCCTATACCCTTATATCCTATACCCTATACCCTTTAGGGTTTGTGGTTTAAAGTGGTTGTGGCTTGTAGGGTTTGTGTTGTGGTTAGTGGCTTTGTGGTTTAAAGGGTTAGGCTAAGGGTTTCAAGGTTGTCAGGGTTTGTGGCTTGTTGTAGTTTGGGTTTAGTGGATTTAGGATTTGTGTGGCTCAGTGGCTTGTGGTTAGGGCTTGTGTGGCCAAGCGGGGTTGGCCATGGCTATGTGCGGTTTGGGGGTTAGTGGTTTAGGGCTTAGTGTTGTGGGTTGTGGGTCAGTGGTTTAGAGTTTGTGGCTTTAGGATTTTGGGGTTTCAAGTCAGTGGCTTAGTGGCTCAGTGGGGTCAGGCTGGGCGATTTGTGGGGTTGGGGTTTAGTGGTTGTGGTTGTGTCAGTGGCTTCAGGCTTTGTGGCTCTCGGGTTTGTGGGTATAAGTACGCGTACGGTATGGTGGTATAGGTATAACAGATAAACAGTATGTGGTATGTGGTATGTGGTATATGGGTATGTAGGGTATGTGTGGCATGTGGTATGTGGTATAAGGTATAGCTGTATACCGTATAGGTATGTGATATATGGTATAGGGTATAGGTATAAAGCTGTATAGTGGTATATGGTATAAACAGATGTGGTATGTGGTATCGAGTATAAAGTGTATAAACAGTGTATGTGGTATAAACAGATAGTGGTATAACAGATAAGATATAAAGTGTATGTATGTGTGGTATAGCAGATGGCATAGGTATGTGGCAGTATAGTGGTATAACAGATAAACAGATGTGAGTATAATGGCTATAGGTATAGCCAGATAGCCAGATATGGTATCTGCATAGGTATGTGGTATGTGGTATACAGAGGTATAATGCATGTGGCATATTGTATACAGATATATGGTATACAGATGGTATGTGGTATCGTATGTAGGATATGTGGCATAAACAGATGTAGCAAACAGATAGTGGTATAAACAGATAGTAGGTATAAATGTATAATGTATATGGTATGTATGGTATGTGGTATAAGCGTATAGTATAACGTATAAACAGATAAAGATGTGGCATGTATGTGGTATACAGACAGTATAGGTATAGGTGGTATACCAGTATGCATGGGTATGTGGCATAGCATGATATACGGTATAATGTATATGGTATAGCCAGATAGTGTATAACAGATAGGGTACGGTATATAGTATAAGGTATATGGTATAACAGATAGCCAGATAGGGTATACAGATAGATATATGTATAACAGATAGGTATCTGCATAGTGGTATGGGGTATAGTGGCACAGTGGCATATGTCAGATAGGTATATGATATAGTGTATTTGGGTATAGTGTATAGGATATATGGTATAGTGGTATAAGATATAGTATAGATAGATAGTGGTATAGTATGTTGTTTAGTATATAAAGTATATCAGATAAAA
Organism: Adenophora triphylla var. japonica; assembly: GCA_022495995.1. Lineage (NCBI taxonomy): Eukaryota > Viridiplantae > Streptophyta > Magnoliopsida > Asterales > Campanulaceae > Adenophora > Adenophora triphylla. Next base: position 65,461 of record JAFEMH010005998.1, read on the forward strand.
AGGTATGTGCATAGTATAAGTGGCATAGTATAGTATATGGTATAGGGTATAGGGTATTGTGTATAGTGTATAGTGTATAGTGTATAGTGTATAGGGTATAGGATATATGATGTAGGGTATAGGATATAGTGTATAAGGTATAGGGTATATTGTATAGTGTATATGGTATAGGGTATAGGGTATAGTATATAGGATATAGGGTATAGTGTATAGTGTATAGGGTTTAGGGTATCGAATATTTATTAAATTAAATTAATAAATATTTATGATTTATTTATTTTTGAAAAAAATAATATTTATTGACTCATATTTATTTTTTTGATAGTAATTTAAAATAATTTTCATGTTTTATATAATTATAAAGAATGATATTTATTAAATTAAAATTAATAAATATTTATGATTTATTAATTTTCATGTTAAAATTAATAAATATTTATGATTTATTTATTTTTTCAAAAATAATATTTATAAAAATTAAATTTTATAATCACCGACGGAATATTTCGTCGCTGATAAATTAAAAAATATTAGTTAATCAGCGGCGGAAATATTCCGTCGTTGTAATATTTCAAAAAAAAAAAACATTTTATTTTCACCGACGGAATATTTCCGCCGCTGATTAATTAAAAAAAATTAATTAATCAGCGACGGAATATTCCGTCGTTGTAATATTTCAAGAAAAAAAAATATTTTATTTTCACCGACGGAATATTTCCGCCGCTGATTAATTAATATTTTTACTTAATCAGCGTCGGAAATATTCCGTCGGTGTATTATTAAAAAAAAAAAAATTCACCGACGGAATAATTCCGTCGCTGATAAATAAAAAAATATTATCTATTCACAGGCGGAATAATTCCGTTGCTAGGTTTGAACTAGCGACGGAATATTTCGTCGGTAAATCTTGCGCCAAAATAGTTACGGTAATAAAAGGAATATTCGAGGAATATTCGTTTTAGCGTCGGAATATAGCGGCGGAATTTAATTCCGTCGATAAATTTGATGCCAAAATATTTCCGTCGCTAAAGCTTTATTTTCGCCGCTAAATAGCGACGGAATGAATCCGTCGCTAAAACACCTGTTTCTGGTAGTGACATATTTCCATTCATTAGGATATGAGGATATAACATGTTTTGAGTTTGGAGGCAGACATCTCTACGAGTTTGTGGATTTATAGGGGGAGTAATGCTAGGGTGACAAAATGGTTACAAAACAAAGCTTACAAAATGACATGGCAGCTGAGTTGGAACTTATAGGACCCAAAATTAATTAATTCTCTTAAACTAGGATATAACTAGAGTTAAACAAGAAGTCAAATAGCCAAAAAGGAATTAAAGAAAAAAAGGAAACACAAATAAAAAAAAATCTGTAACTAGTTCGTAGGAGGGGTTTTCACGTATTCTTCTCTCTGCTTCGTCGCTTCCTGTTCTTTCATGATGTCGGCAACAACCAAGAAGACGCAAATAAGTTTGTAAGTATCGCCTTTCTTTTTTGCTTTTCCATTTAATTACTCGATTGAAAGGGCAAATACTAAACACAACACAGAGACTCAATTTTCAGAAAAATAAGTAAATTATCAAAATAGCCTTTTATATACCTAATTTTTTTTATTCACTCATTCAATTTTTCCTCTTTCCAGTCTCTCTCTTACGACGATTGACGACGACGACAACGAAAATGATTAGAGTAAAAATTCCGAAGGTCCCTGCCGGAGCTGGCGCCGCCGCTACCGCCACTGCCATCGCCGTCGGAGCTTCTTCTAGCACCGTGCTGTAAAGAAGGTAATTTAAACCTAATTTTAACCTATCGTATGAACTGGGTTTAGAGGCAGAAAGCATCTCGTATGAACTCACACGAGACACATTTCGTGTGAACTCATACGAGACTCATCTCGTGTGAACTCGAGATGTGTCTCGTGTGAGTTCACACGATATGTGTCTCGTATGAGTTCACACGAGATGTGTCTCGTGTGCGTACACGAGTCATCACGTGTACATATACACGAGATTATAGATTACATCTCGTGTATACTTACACGAGACGGGCAAGGGCAGCGTTGGAATATTTCATTCCCTATATATAATTTTCTCTGTATATAACCATATCCATTGAAAGCGTCCAAACCTTGGCTCAAAGGAAATTAAACGGTAAAAATCTCGTACCGACCTTAATTTCAATTTCTTGTTTTAATTTCAGAACAAAAGTTGTTTTTTTATTTTGATTCTAATGTCATTAGGAAAATTACTCAAAGGACTACCCACAAGTCTGATTGATGCAAACTTTTTTTTATATGAATTTGTTAAAATTATAGATGTGAATATAATTTTGTTCTTCTTTACATTATTAATCAAGAAAAATTGGGATTTTTACCACATTATTATTTAAAGAACCACATTTTTCGAACTATTATCATGCATAATATAAAGTTGTAAGTTTATTTTTATGAAATTTTCGATCCAAAAAGATAACCATAGGTCTGCTGAGAAACGCGTTTCTCCATAATTATGGAGAAACGCGTTTTTAATAGCCAGAAGCTATACGTTTGATAATCAGAAGAAAATTTCTGGATATCAGTCTCAAAGGGTTCTGGATATCCAGAAGCTTTGGAACGGATATCCAGATGCCTTTGGGCGGATATCCAGAAAAAATAGATTTGAAGCCAAATCCAAGGCTAAGACCAGAAATTGCTTATTGAAGGTTTCTGGATATCCAGAAACCTTCAAATGTATATCCAGAAACCATCAAATGAATATCCAGAAACATTTTGAAAGTTTCTGGATATCATTTTGAAGGTTTCTGGATATCACTTTCATAAGCTTCTGGATATCCTTTCAAAGGGTTCAGGATATCCAGAACCTTTGAGACTGATATCCAGAAGTAACCATGGGACAAGGTCATGGCCAATACAAAAAGTTTCTGGATATCCTTTCAAAAGGTTCTGAATACCCGTAACTCGTTTCTCCATAACTCATGAAGAAACGCATTTCTCCCTAGATTTTACGTTTGCTCAAGGTGTTTTATTTATAAGTTGATTATAATTTATGAATTATCATGTTTATGATGTTATACTAAGCAATTACATCAACTTCTAACATTTATTCATTAATGTTGTTTTTATCTTTTGTAGAGTTACATAAAAATGAGTGAGGATACTTTATTTGATATCGTTGGTAGTGAAAATTCTAGGTATAATTTGAAAGCAATATTATCGAGTCAACGGTCAAAAAGTCCAAGTCAATATACTTGCCACCAAAGAAAAACGTGTGAAGAGTAAATGGTGTATATCATGTAAATATATTCCATATACTCCATCTGTCCCACAATTGTATAAACTTTTTGGCCCGACACGAAGATTAAGGTAAAAAGTGATAAATATAATGTGTTGTGAGTGTAAAAGTAAAATAGGAGAAAGAATGAGTGGAGAGAATAGTAAATTTAAAAAGTGTTGTGAGTAGAGAGAAGTGGGTCCCATTTCCATTTCGGGAAAGTATAGATTATTGTGGGACGCCCAAAAGGAATAATTTTTTGTATATTTGTGGGACGGAGGGAGTATTCAGTTCCTGATTCTTAGGTAAATGATTAGGATAGATTATTGTACTTGTTATCTTCCTAGAATAGAGTTGATATGTAATTCTCTTTATAAAAGAGATGATCCGTGAAATACAAATGCACGTCGGTTTTTTCTCTCCTTTCTTACCGTGTCTTTCTCTTCCTCTTCTGTGTTTTTAATCTTTGTCTATGCAGGTGATTATTTCTAACATGGTATCAGGGGCTTTTTAAAGCCATGGGTGACGAGTCATCAAAAACCTCTCCTCCTTCCAACAACATGGCTAATAACGGTCCTGGGAAAGGTTATTCTTCAAACAACAAGTATGGTCTTCCCGTCCTTTTTAATGTTTAATCATACATGGGTCATTGTAGATTGTCAAATGAGAACTATCAAAATTGGGAGTTCTCTTTTCCTTTCAATGTTAGAAATCCATTCTTTAACCCATGTCGTATCCGACAAAGTCCCTCCTCCCCGCACTATCTCTCCTAACTCTAATGCTAATCCGGCATATGAGTTATTTATTCACACTTCTCGATTCGTCCTTGGATGGATCAAAGCCACGGTCACTTCCGATGTCCAACCTCACGTAAACCCATGTTCTACCGCTCCGAAGGCATGGGTTCTTCTTGCTAAAGAATTCGGGGTTGCCACTCTCATTCACATTCAGAAACTTCAGGAGGAGTTAGATGATCTTTCACTCTCTCCTAGTATGACTATCCAAAATATGTTCTCCGAGCTAAAACCTTAGCATATTCTCTGTCTAGAGCCGGTGAGACAGTCTCAAATCAAATTCTTCGTAGTCGAATTCTAGGGGGATTAGGTCATACATATGAAGAATTCATCACCACTCAAAATTCCAAGGGTGACACTACTATTGTGGATCTCAAAGATTTACTCCTGCAGGAAGAAGCTCTCCAGAAAAAATTCTCTAACCAAACTCATCATTCTCTTAGTGCTCTAGCAGCCATCAAAGAAACCGAAAAGTCTTCTCACAAACCCACCCCAAATCCTTTCCCAGCCACACATAATCTTGGGTTTCAGGGAGGGTTTCGGCCGAGTGGCCATCAAAATCCTGGAGGGTTCTTTTTTTATGGCTAATTCAAACAGGGGTAATGGGCGTCGTAATAATCGCCACCAAAGAAAGGGTAATGGTTCGCGTCTTCTTCCTCTCCCTCCCCATTTTCATCATTCCCCCGTCCCTCATCACTTTCAGTCTACTGCCCAAAGTGCATCGGTTCCTTATACACCACCAAATCCCTTTTTAAATCTGGATCCCACCGTTGTCAATTGCCAAATTTGCAAGAAAAAAGGCCATGAAGCTGACACTTGCTACGAAAGGGCAAACTTTGCTTATAATGCTCAATATTATCCTGGTAGTAGTTCACCTACAATGGTTCTTCACCCATGGCTCCCGTCTCGTTTGTTCTTGATTTCGGTGCGACTAATCACATGACATCCAATCCGGATGTTCTGCAACAATTTTCTCCGTATTCAGGTAATGATTCTATTATAGTTGCTAATGGCTCTTCTATTCCCATTGCAAATATTGGTTCTACAAAATTTACTGCTAATGATCATTCTTTTGTCATGAATACGGTTTTACATGTGCCCAAAATTAGTCGGTCCTTACTTTCCATTCGTAAATTTTGTCTTGACAATAATTGTTCTTTGAACTAACGGCTTTCGGGTTCTGTGTGAAGGACAATTGTACCAAGATGACTATTCTTTCTGGCAGTAATGCGGGAGATCTCTACACTTTGTCATTCATTCATTCCCAGTTCACGCATTAATTCCTTGGCATTAATTGGCGAGCGTGCCTCTTCGTCTACGTGGCATGCCCGATTGGGTCACCCGTCTTCTCAAGTTTTTCAGTGTCTAGTCAATAAAGTCAAGATTCCGGTTAGCGGATCTGTTCAAAATAAAGATATGTGTCATATTTGCCCTCTCGGCAAGTCATGTAATCTTCCTTTTCAAACTAGGTCTTTTCATTCTGCAAAACCCCTAGATTTACTTCATTTAGATGTTTGGGGACCTTCCCTCATTGCTTCTATTTCTGGATTCATGTTTTATTTATCTATTGTGGATGATTTCTCTAGATATGTGTGGATGTTTCCTATCTTTCAAAAATCCGATGTGTTTACGGTGTTTACTGAATTTAAAACCCTTATTGAAAAACAGTTAACTCGTAAAATATCTGCCATTCATACGGTCAAAACTATCCAAACTGATGGGGGTGGGGAATTCATTAATCGTAGATTTACTTCATACCTAATTCAAAATGGTATTGGTCATCGTACTTCATGTCCATACACCCCTCAACAAAATGGAGTAGTTGAGCGAAAACACAGACACATTGTTGAAATGGGCTTATGTTTACTTGCACAATCTCGTGTTCCCCATACTTTTTGGGTAGAAGCCTTTTCTACGGCCGTGTTTCTCATTAATTCTTTGCCTATGCGACAGTTAAAGTATTTTTCTCCCCATGAAAAATTGTGGCAACGAACACCGGATTATAAATTTCTCAAAGTATTTGGTTGCACTTGTTTCCCGAACCTTGTCCCATACAATAGTCACAAGCTCATGCTAAAATCTACACCTTGTGTTTTTTTGGGATATGATCAAATGCGGAAAGGGTATCGTTGTTTCAATCCAATTACGGGTCGAATTTATATATCTCGACATGTGCTTTTTGATGAGAGTCACTTTTACTATGTTGCAAAAACATTTTCTACTGCTCTACCAGCTTTGCAGTCACAAACTCAAGGAAATTGGGTCCCGAAGACTACAACTTTCAGTCAACCAAGGCCGTTCCTCCCTCTAATCTCTATACCTCGACAGCCATAAAGGACATAAGCCCGATTTCTGTTGCAGCCCTACCAACTGGGCCCTCTACGCCAACTCCCTTCTATTGTCAGTCCACAGCAGGCAGATTCACCACTTGGGCCAGCACCGTCTAACAGTCTAACCCACTTTTCTGTTCCAGCTTCCGCGTCTTCCTGGTTTGGGCCGGATTCGCCTGTCCAGCCCCCATCTTTTCTTGAGCAAAATCAGTCTAGTACATGGCCCAATGCAGCTGCGGATCAACAAGTTCCAGCCCACAGTAGTACTATTAATGGTGAAATTCCTTCTTCAGCCTCTGATCCTCCGCTTGCTGGTAATCACCCTATGATTACAAGATCCAAGGATGGTATTTTTGTCCTAAACATCACTTTGGATTTACTGCTGTTAACTCAAACTCTCCTCTGTTTTAGCCCCGTACATTCTGTCAAGCAGCGCCCTTCTCTCATTGGCAATCCGCAATGAATGATGAACTTCTAGCTCTCCACAAGAACGGTACTTGGTCCCTTGTACCTCCCCCGTCTCATCACAATGTTTTTGGTAGTAAATGGATATACAAGGTCAAGCGTCAGGCTGACGGTTCGATTGAACGGTATAAGGCTTGGTTGGTTGCCCAGGGTTACACCCAACAAGAAGGCGTTGACTATGACGAGACATTCAGTCCCGTTGTAAAACCAGCTACCATTCGAACCGTTCTCTCTCTAGCTCACTCTCGGGATTGGCCCATCGAGCAGTTAGATGTTCGCAAGCTTTTCTCAACGGTTTTTTGACCGAAGAAGTTTACATGGCTCAGCCGCCTGGATTCGTTGACCCGGCTCATCCAAATCATGTGTGCAAACTTCACCGAGCCCTCTATGGACTTAAACAATCACCGCGTGCGTGGTTCACTCGGCTTTATGACTTTCTACTCACTCTTGGGTTCTTTAATAGTCATGTCGATTCCTCTCTATTCATACGGCACTGCGCAGATTCGATAGTTATCATCCTAGTTTATGTGGACGATATTTTGGTAACAGGCTCATCTTCTTCCGTGGTTAACAAAGTCCTAGATACTATTTGTTTTACTTTTGAAAGTAGAAATTTGGGTCAACTCAGCTTTTTTCTAGGTATTGAAGCAACAAGGACTACTTCTCACTTGCACCTTAATCAGACTAGGTATGCATCTGACTTGTTACAAAAATTCAACCTCCATTTGAGCAAGCCGACACCGACCCCTCTTGCACCTGGGATACATCTTTCGGCCTCAGGTGGAGACCCACTTCCGGATGCAAAACTGTACCGTAGCATGGTAGGAGGGTTACAATATGTCACTCTCACGCATCTAGATCTTTCATTTTCTGTCAACCAAGTTTGTCAATTCATGCATGCGCCACACACTTCTCATCTCCAAGCTGTCAAACGTATTTTTCGATTCTTGAAAGGTACAGTTTCTCTTGGATTATCCTTTGAAAAATCTCCGGATACCTCCATCATCGCATTTTGCGATGCCGATTGGGCCGGATCGCCGGATAATCGCCGCTCCACCACAGGTGCATGTGTCTTTATTGGACCTAATTTGGTTGCATGGACCGCTAAAAAGCAGAACAGCGTTTCTCGTTCTAGTAGTGAGGCAGAGTATAGGGGATTGGCCTCTACCGCAGCCGAAATTCGATGGTTTTCCTTCCTATTTCGTGAATTAGGCATTCCCCTCTCTCCACCAATATTATTCTGTGATAATATTTCAGCTCTTCACATGTCAAGAACTCGGTTTTTCATGCTCGCACACGCCATATTGAAATTGATTTGCATTTCGTTTGCGAGCTACATCACAGAGGCTTTCTTCGCCTTCATCATATTGCCTCTTCCGACCAATTGGCTGACTTATTTACCAAAAGCCTGGCTGCTCCACGCTTTCAACTACTATCTTCCAAGCTTCATCTCTGCTTTACTCCCCTTCGCTTGAGGGAGGGTGAAAGCAATATTATCGAGTCAACGGTCAAAAAGTCCAAGTCAATATACTTGCCACCAAAGAAAAACGTGTGAAGAGTAAATGGTGTATATCATGTGAATATATTCCATATATTCAGTTCCTGATTCTTAGGTAAATGATTAGGATAGATTATTGTACATATTATCTTCCTAGAATAGAGTTGATATGTAATTCTCTTTATAAAAGAGATGATTCGTGAAATACAAATGCACGTCGGTTTTTTCTCTCCATCTTACCGTGTCTTTCTCTTCCTCTTCTGTGTTTTTAATCTTTGTCTATGCAGGTGATTATTTCTAACATAATTAACCTGAAGAGGATATGGTTGATGAAGAAGTTATAAAAGGCAAAGATATAGAAGAGGAAGAAGAGGCATTCACTTTGATAGAGAAGCATAAAGATCCTAAAACACGAATGTCTTTTGATAGTATTGAAGCTCTAATGGATTATTACAAAGGTTATGGCACTCAAGTAAGTTTTACTATATGCAAAAGATCTTCGACAAAGGGGGATTATGATAATGTTACTAGATATGTTACGCTTGCATGTAGTCGGAGTGGCAAATTAAAGCGTAAGTCGAAGAACATGTTAAGACCAAGACCAATATCAAAAATGGATTGTCAGACTAAGGTTGACGCAGTGCTCCAAGAGGAAGGACGGGCCTGACCCTAGTGCAAGGCAAGTGAGGCCATTGCCTAGGGCCACCAAAATTACTACTTATATTAGGGGCCCCAAAAATTTGCATATGTACTAAAGTGGCCAAGTGGGTTAGGAGGCACTTCCTATTGGCCTTGTTCGATTTGTTTTTATCAACTTTTCTTACATTTGTTAATAGCTTGGTTGCATTTTTTTTTATCAACTTTTCTTACATTTGTTAATAGCTTACTTGCGTTCTTTTTTTAGTACCCTTCTAGAATATGAAATTATTTAGAATTTTCTCTATCTTCAATTATCATCTTAATATTATTCTAGTAGTTTTTTGAATACTTTGTGATTATCATTATAATATTATTACAATATTTCTTTAAATTACTCAAAATTATCTCAAATAAAAAATGTTAACCCAACCTAATTATCAATTTTTCACTAGTCAAGAATCTCAATCATTTTATTAACAAAATCTAAAATCTAGGAAATGATAAAAAGAGAGACCTTGAAAAAAAGAATGCAAAAATTTAAGAAAAAACATAAATAAAGGTCTCGGACAAAAAGAACAACGTGGCAAAAATAAGGGGCGGAGAATAGAGATTTTAGAAGTATCGCCCATCCACCATTGGGGATAAAAAAGTAAGGGCCCCAACCAAGTATTTAGCCTAGAGCCCCATTTATCACAGGACCGGCCCTGAGGAAGGAATGTGGCTTGTGACAGGAGTTGTACTTGAACATAACCATTCACTAACTCCAGGAAAAATTCCGTTTCATAAAAGCATAATAAAGATCAAACCACATGTTAAAAGGCAACTTCTACTTTGTTATAATATGCTAGAATAAAAGTGAATCAGAGTATAACATCAGTGGCTGTTGAGGATATATAGACATGAAAATTTATCATTTATTGAGAAAGATGCTCGTAACTTCATTGAAAAACAAAAGCAATTGAGGGTTGGTACTTGTATGGAGGCACTTTAGAATTACTTCATGAAGGTTCAAGCTACAGACTCTAACTTCTTTTTTACCATGGATTTGGATAAGGAAAATTGATTGAGAAATTTATTCTGGGCAGATGCACGAAGTAGAGCGCGTATGAAGAGTTTGGTGATGTCATCACATTTGACACGACTTATTTAACTAATAGGTACGACATACCATTTGCTCCTTTCGTAGGGGTTAATCACAATGGGCACTCAATATTGTTGGGTTGTGGGTTAATTTCAAATGAAAATATGGAGACATTTACTTGGTTGCTTAGATCTTGGCTTACGTGCATGTCAAATCACGCTCCAAGTGCAATAATAACTGACCAAGATAAAGCCATACAAAAAGCAATTGAGATTGTATTTCCAAATGCTCGGCATAGATGTTGTTTGTGGCACATAATGAAAAAGTTGCTAGAAAAATTTGGAGGGCACAAATAATATGATGATATTAAGAGAGTACTCCAAAGTTATGTGTATAATTCTTTTTCTCCCGAAAAGTTTGAAGATAAATGGAGGATGATTAAGATGTTTGAGCTTCAAGATATAAAGAATGGCTAAATGGGTTGTATAATGAGAGGTATAGACGGGTCCCTTGTTTCGTTAAAGATTGTTTTTGGGATGGAATGTCTACTACACAACAAAGCGAAAGTATGAATTATTTCTTTGATGGATATGTCAATGCAAAAACTACATCGAAGGAATTTGTTGAAAGTGTGAGCATGTATTAAGGAGTAAAGTAAGGAAAGAGAAAGAAGATGATGCCAAATCTTTCCAATATTGAGTCCCCTTATAACTATTTATTCGATGGAAAAACAGATCCAGGAAGTTTACACCACCACGAAGTTTAGAGAGTTTCAAGCAGAGTTGACAGGTGGGTAGTTTAGAAACTTGTGGAGAAATTTCAAATTTTGATGGATCTGAGGATCTATTGATTGATGAGAGCATAAGGAAGATACAATTCAAAGTTTGTCTTGTTAAAGAAGAGGGAGATGGTGACTATGATGTGAAGTGCAATTGTCGCTAGTTTGAATTTCGAGGAATATTGTGCAGACATGCTTTTGTAGTCCTTATAAAGGAAAATATATATTCCATTCCAGCTAAATACATTTTGAGAAAATGGAGGAAGGATATAAGGAGGCGTCATACTAAGATTAGAGTGAGCTATAGTGATTGGAGTGTCTCAGAAGAAAGACGTCGTTATGATAAAATGTGGGAATAATTACCAACTTATGCAATGTACTATACCTTTGTTGGATGTGATGGCTCGATGTCCTGGCAAAGGGTGCGGCAAGTCATGCGGTTGTGCGGTTGTGGTTTGCGGTTGGTCTTCTATGCGGTCAGCCGTGTTGTGCAGTTGACCGCATGTCCAAGCAGCTCCAACGCGGTTTTGAATTCTATGGAGTCTACCATAGATGATGCGGTCGACCGCTTGGTGGGTGGGCCGAGCCTGACAAACGTGTAGACTGGTAACGGGCCTCAAAGGGGGGTGCGAGAGGCGGAGCCTTTCGTGGTATGGATTACGGACTTTTCTATATTCGTTTATCTTAGTTGTTGGGCTAGGGTTTTGTCTCATATATATATATATGATTGTAACCTATGTAAACATATAGATTATTGCACAGAGTAATAGAAAAAGCGGCCAAAATTCATAACCCCAAATACATCTCTTTCTCTTTCGATTTCCCAATTGTGTTCTTTGTTTTTGTCAATAGCTTCCGCTGCGATTGCACAACAACTGGTATCAGAGCACGGCTGCGATGGCTGTGGTTAATTTTATCACCGTGAAGTCCGATGTTCAGAAGTTTGATGGGCATGGAAACTTTGCATTGTGGCAAAGGAGGGTGAAGGATTTTCTGGTTCAAGCAGGCTTGGGAAAAGTTCTTCGGCATTCGACTAAACCCGATGATGTCGAAGAAGGACCATGGAAGGAGTTGCAAGAACGGGCTGTATCTTCAATACGGCAGTGCCTTGCGGATGAAGTGGTGTATCACGTGATCGATGAGGAATCACCGACGAAGGTTTGGGAAATTTTGGAGGCTAGGTATATGTCAAAATTGCGGTCGAACAAGTTGCATCTTAAGCAACGGTTGTATGGGCTTAAGATGGCAGAGGGTTCGGATCTTGAATCTCACATCCACACGTTTAATCAAATACTCAACAATTTGGTTAGGGTGGAGGTGACGTTCGAGGAGGAGGACAAGGCATTGATGCTGTTGAATTCGTTGCCCTCTTCTTCAACATACGAAAACCTTGTTACTACGTTGACTTGGGGAAAAGATACTGTAGTGTTGCAACCGGTCACAGAAGCTCTTCTGGCTTTTCATAAACGGAAGAAGTTCGTTGATGAACCTGCGGGTGAGGGGTTATTTGTGAAGGAAAATCAGGAACGTGGAGATCCCGCCGGATAACTCGCAGAGACAGAATTCTCGTTCTCAGTCAAGGAAGAAGTACAAGGGGAATTGTTTCAAGTGTGGGCAGAAGGGGCACAAGAGGCAGAATTGTCCGGAGAAGAAGAACAGTAAAGGCAAGGAAGGATCTTCAAAGTCAGTAAATGTGGTTGAAGATTGCTCAGAGGATGTGGATGGAGATATGCTCACGACTTCATCAGCTGTAGAGCACCCGACAGATGGCTGGATTCTGGATTCAGCATGTTCGTTTCACGTAACGGTGAATCGTGATTGGTTCGATACTTACAGGTCTGTTAATTCTGGTATAGTTACTATGGGTAATGGTGCTACTTGTAAAATTGCTGGCATAGGAACTATAAGAATTAAGATGTATGATGGTGTAGTTAGAAAGTTATGTGATGTTAGACATGTTCCAGAGGTTTCTAAAAATCTAATTTCATTGGGTACCTTGGACGCTAATGGTATGTCCTATAAAGCACAAGGTGGGGTAGTGAAAGTAGTGAAGGGTGCTATGGTTGTGATAAAGGGTGAGAAGGGCTCTAAGAACATTTACAAGTTGCTAGGGAGCACGGTTGTAGGTGGAGTCGCATTTTGAGTCTGAGGTTGATACTGATGCCCTTCTATGGCATATGAGGCTTGGTCACATGGGTGAAAGGGGAATGCGGGAACTTCATAAACGAAAGTTGTTGAAGGGTGTGAAAACTTGTAAACTGGAGTTTTGCAAGTATTGTGTTCTTGGAAAGTAGAACAAGGTGCAATTCAAGACGGGTAGGCATACAACAAAGGGCTAGGTGTCTACGATTCAATGCGGGGTTGGCGAAGAACTTTTGGGCTGATGCGGTGAATATGGCATGTTTCTTGATTAACAGATCACCTAGAGTCTCTTTGGATAACATGTTTGCGGAGGAGGTATGGACGGGTAATGAGGTAGACTTCACCGATATCCGGGTGTTTGGGTGTCCATCCTATGTGCATATTCCTGGTGAAGAGCGGTCGAAGCTTGACCCAAAGTCAAAACATTGTGTCTTTCTCGGGTATGAAACAGGTGTGAAAGGATACAAGCTTTGGGATCCCAAGTCAAGCAAGGTGGTGATTAGTAGGAATGTAGTCTTTGATGAAAAGGCTATGTTGAAGTGTACTCAAGATGATAAGGAGAAGGTGCCAGAAAGAAAAGAGGGCGAGAAGCAAGTTATTGAGGTGGAGTTACGTGAGGATGATACTGATGCGGATCTTACTCTTCCGGATTTAGAGACAACTCCACAGGAAGTGGCTAGTTCTTCAGTTGGGAGACCTAAGAGAGTAATCAAGCCACCGGTCAGGTATGGGTTTGAAGACATGGCTTCATATGTTCTTGTTCTTAGTAGTGGAGACCCAAGTACTTTTAAGGAGGCTATAAACAGTCCGAAAAAGGATAAGTGGGTAATTGCTATGGCGGAGGAGATGGAGTCATTGTACAAGAATGATACATGGGATTTGGTGGATCTTCCTAAAGGGAAGCGTGCTATTGGTTGCAAGTGGGTTTTTAAGCGCAAGGAAGCAGTATCAGAAAAAGAGGGGGAAAAGTTCAAGGCTCGGTTGGTAGCAAAGGGGTACATGCAGCGAGAGGGGGTGGATTATAATGAGATTTTTTTGCCTGTTGTGAGACATACTTCCATTCGGATTGTGTTGGGTCTTGTAGCGCACTATGATTTGGTGTTGGAGCAGATGGATATGAAAACTGCGTTTCTACATGGTGAGTTAGATGAGCAGATTTTCATGGAGCAACCACATGGGTTCACGGAGCCCGGGCAGGAGCGTTTGGTTTGTAGATTGAAGAAGTCACTTTATGGGCTGAAGCAGTCTCCGAGGCAGTGGTATACGAGGTTTGACTCCTACATGGTACGTATTGGCTACAAGCGTTGTGAGTATGATTGCTGCGTGTATGTTAAGAGCCTTGATGATGGTTCTTTTATTTTTCTGTTACTGTATGTGGATGATATGCTTATCGCTGGTAGAAGTAAGAACGAGGTCAATCTGTTAAAGGCCTTGTTGAGTACAGAGTTTGACATGAAGGATTTGGGGGAAGCCAAGAAGATTCTTGGGATGGAGATTCGCCGAGACAGAAAATCTAGGAGATTGTGGTTGTCTCAAGCCGGCTATGTGGAGAAGGTGCTGGAGAGGTTCAATATGCGGGATGCAAAACCTGTGAAGACACCATTGGCGATTCATTTTAATTTATCTGCCTCAGATTCCACGAGTTCGACTAAATATATTCAGAGTATGTCAAAGGTTCCCTATGCAAGTGCAGTGGGATGTCTCATGTATGCTATGGTTTGCACTAGGCCAGATTTGGCTCAAGCCATTAGCGTGGTTAGCAAGTATATGGCGAATCCGGGTAAACATCATTGGGAACCAGTCAAGTGGATTCTCAGATATTTGAAGGGCACTATGGATTATGGCATCATGTTTGGAGGTAAGAGTGAGGAGCTTTCTGTTGTGGGATATGTTGATTCAGATTATGCGGGTGACTTGGATCGGAGGAGGTCGACTACGGGTTATGCGTTTACTCTCGGTGGTGGACCCATATGTTGGAGATCTATGATTCAGTCGATTATTGCATTGTCTACAACGGAAGCGGAGTACATGGCAGCGGTTGAAGCTGCTAAGGAAGCCTTATGGCTTCGGGGTTTGGTCAACGAATTGGGCATTCAGCAAGGTGGAGTGAAGTTGCTTTGTGACAGTCAAAGTGCAATTTTTCTAGCAAAGAATCATATTTATCATCAACGGACGAAACACATTAATGTTCGGTTTCACAAGATTCGGGAGTTGATCGATATGGGTGAGGTTGTGTTAGAGAAAGTTCACACTACGGAGAATGCTGCTGATATGTGTAACGATGTTGAATTCCAATTCGCGGAAAAAATTCGATTTTTCGTTTCTTTGAAAACCAAATAAAAACCGGAAAACGGAGTCGCCACACCATTTTTGTTTTAAGGGCCAAAACTTTGAAAAATGCCCGAAATGAGAGATTTGGGTTCGGAGGTCACGTTACACGCCGGGAAGAACGTTAGTGTTCACCCGGAATGCCTCGTAAAACGAGTCTTCCAAGCATAAAAACCATTTGTGTGTGTGTGTGTGTGTTACTTTGGCCAAAATAAATTGAAACTGAGAAAAGTAAAAATTGGTAATTCTTTATTAGACTTTGAAAGAATCCCATGATTTTTGGTGTGATTTTTGGGTTGAGTTTTGGGACCCAAAGGATTTTTTGAAGTTGAAAAACATTTCTGCCAGAATGAAAAAGGCAGTGGACACTTGGCTTTGAAATGGATTTAAGGGCATTAAAACATCATAATCTGAGGAAACTCAGAGAATGAAAGTTGTTCCAGACACCTTAAATAAGATTTATGTGAAATAATTTTCCATTTTGGAAATGATTTGAGGGACCAAAACCTTCTGGAAATCTCAGATATGAAATCTGGACTTCCAGAGACTGAGGAACTGACCTTTAAAAGAAAATTTGAAAAGGGGAGTTTTACTCACGTAAAAAAATGAAATAAAAATATGTCTGGAAATCTCTGGATGTTGGCTACAAAAAGTGTTTTGTAGATAACACCAAATTCCAAGTTTCTGTATGTCCAAAAAATTAGACCATGGACAGAGGTCTTAGAAAATTGCTACTGGACAGCAACTTTCTTAAGAAGAAAAACATGATTTAAAGGGGGGTTTTGCATCCATGCTTGTCCCCATTTCCCTAGGTTTTGATTAGTGATCACTTGACATTTTAGTGGTGAATCAACTATATCAAACCATCCTTGGGGTACATTAGGACTAAGCACTTCATTTGCTTGGGAAGGGGAATTTTATCCTTTGAAAATGAAGATTTGATGTATGAAAATGGTTTTTAGGGTTTTGAAAATGCATTTGCAAGTAAGTAAGAACACTTTGAAAAGAATTTTGATCCTTGTAGAAGATCAACCATGGAGATGAACTTCCATGGTGATCTTCTTGGATCTAGGGCAAAAAGATGAACAAACTACATTTTTGAGTTTGAAAATGCATGCATGAATGAGAGAGATTTAAGGTAAGGAGAGGGAGGTTATACCTATCTTCCTTGTGTTTGTGTATGAAGCTTGAATGTGTGAGTGTTTGAATTTGAGAGTGAGTGGGATTTGGGAAAATAATTAAGAGAAAAAGGTGACAATTCTAGAGAATTTTCACTGTTTTCTCCCTATTTTTGCCAAGGTGCAGTTGTAAAAATGTGTTGTTGCCCCTTATTTCTGTGACTGAAGGCCTCAATTTATAGCCCTCTGAAACTTCCATTTATGTCCATGCGGATGAGAAGTGAAGCGTGCACTGTTCATTAAATGCAGCTCCAGGCTTTGGACACAAGGAATATTTTTTTTAAAATTCAAATTAAGCAGCCAGTTTTTGTTCCAGCAGCTTCTATTTTTGGTTTTTGACCATTTCTTTTGCTTTTTTGATTCTTTTCCTTGGTTTATCTTAAAATGGCAATCCCTAATCTACCCTTGCTTGGTTAGAAATGTTAGGAATTGTTAGAAATGTTAGCAATGTTAAAACTTTCGTTAATTTTCTAACGAAAATGCTAACAACTCAAATTGGAGTACTTACAGTAGCCCCTCGGCGATGGCGCTTTCGAAGGAAGCGGGGTCGTCGATAAGAGTAAGGCTTCATATTTGACAGGATGATCAAGTGATCGAGTGATCGAGTGGCTGAACCTAGCGATAGGCTACCTACGTATCCCGAATGGGAATCAAGCCGGTCGTAGTTCGGATCTTTGACCCTGGAGATGATGGCGTTTTAGGTGCCTGGAACCTTGATGAGCGAGTTCTTCAGTCGATTGCTGAGAGAAACTTTGCTGGCGATAAGAATGACCATTTTGGTCTGGTGGCTGAGATTGTATATCCGCTCTGCTGGGGATAGGAATGACCATTTTGGTCTGGCGGCTGAAATTGTATATCCGCTCTGCTGGGGATAGGAATGACCATTTTGGTCCGGTGGCTGAGATTGTATATCCGCTCTGCTGGGGATAGGAATGACCATTTTAGTCTGGTGGCTGAGATTGTATATCCGCTCTGCTGGGGATAGGAATGACCATTTTGGTCTAGTGGCTGAGATTGTATATCCGCTCTGCTGGGGATAGGAATGACCATTTTGATCTGGTGGCTGAGATTGTATATCCGCTCTGCTGGGGATAGGAATGACCATTTTGGTCTGGTGGCTGAACCTAATGATAGGCTACCTACGTATCCTTAGGAGGAATCAAGCCAGTCGTAGTTCGGGTCTTTGACCCTGGAATGAATATTTTGAGGTGTCAACCTGGTAATGATGGCGTTTTAGGTGCCTCTGACCTTGAAGATGGCGTTTTAGGTGCCTCAGACCTTTGGAGATGATGGCTTTTTAGGTGCCTCGGACCTTTAGAGATGATGGCTTTATAGGTGCCTCGGACCTTGATGATGGCGTTTTAGGTGCCTCAGACCTTGGTTATGATGGCTTTTTAGGTGCCTCGGACCTTTGAAGATGATGGCGTTTTAGGTGCCTCGAACCTTGATGATGGCGTTTTAGGTGCCTCGGACCTCGATGATGGCGTTTTAGGTGCCTCGGACCTCGATTTGAAATGATTTCCCTTAATGGTTTGGGATGGATGGTCCTTCGGTGGACTTCGTCTGCTGCCGGAGGAGTGGGTGACCATTTTGGTCGGGTGGCTGGACCTATGGTAGGCTACCTACGTATCCTTAAGAGGAATCAAGCCAATCGTAGTTCGAAATGCTGCTGGGGGTTTCTTTGGAGAAAAATCGGGCTTACGTTTTACGGCCGGGGATGATGATGAGGAAAGAAACGGGATTCCGTTAGCTTTGCTGGGGATTTTGTTAGCCTTTGCTGGGGAAGTCGGACTTACGTTTGACTGCCGTTTGATGATTTTGATGAAAGAAACGGGATTCCGTTATCTTTCTTGGAGAAATCGGACTTACGTTTGACTGCCGTAAAGCTCTTTTGAAGAGGGGGTTAACTTTGATTAACTTTGGTTAACCCTGTTAAGTTGAGGACTAAACTGCAGAGTCCTGGAATTTTAAAGGGCAAAAGGGTCTTTTTGACCCTTCCTTTTCATCCGCGCGGACCAGAACGCGACCTGGACTGGTTTAAATGAAGGGCCGCCGCCCTTCCCCTTCTTCCTCACCTTTTTTCCAGTTTTTTGAGAGAGACGAGGGAGAGAGTACAAAAACCGCCATTGTTGGCCAAAAAAGCTTCGAAATCTTCCAATTTTCTTCGATTTTCAAGCAATGGAACACGGGGAAGCTGCTATCCAAGGCCAAGGACGCGGTCCGGTTGCAGAGAGACGATTAGAGCTTGTTCGAATGAGGAGGCATTACACCCTTTCGCAATCGATTGCGGAGGAGCCGTACCCCGATGCATGGCAACATTGGGCTTCTGATCCGAGTCTCCGTACGGTATACTTCGAATCTCTTCATTCCCTTTGTCGATTTTTCATTTGAAATGGATTTTTGGTGATTTTTTTTTTTTAGATCCGAAAATTTTGATGTTCTTGGACTTGAAATTTGATTTTGATGCTTTGCATGTTGTAATGAGTATGTGGGTAACCAAAATGTGCATTTTGTTTGGAAGAAAGAATGGGCATTTTGCCATTTTTTTTTTTAAATTCGAAAATTGCATTTTAGAATTCAAAAATTATGTGTTTTTTTTTTTTACACTGAAATTGGATTTTTTTGATGATTTGCATGTTGCAATGTGTTTGAAAAGAATGGGCATTTTGCCATTTTTTTTTTTTTTTTGAAATATGAAATGATAAGGAATTCGCCCGAATTCGGGACGGACATGAATGTATGCACTCTTGTAGGATTTTTTTTGTAATGGGATGATGAATGATATGAATGCATTTTTTTTTTGAGAATGTGATTTTCTGTGAAAAGTGGGACGGATTTTTTTTTGCTCCCGTTGATTGAATGTATATTATTTTATGAGAAATGAGACGGAGTTTTTATTCCCGTTGACTCAATGTATGAATGTTTTTCTTCATGCATGAATGAATGAATGGTGATTGTTAAAAACTCTTTTCCTCTGTGCAAGAAAAATGGGGCTGAGTCCATTGTATGCCGTTATGCTGCCCGATTTTTTTTTCAAAATTTTATGTCTATGATGCATGTGTATGCTCCTTTTTTTTTTCAATGCAATTTTTTTTGAATGCAATCTTTTTTTAATGCAATTTTTTTTTAATGCAATCTTTTTTGAATGCAAAAAAAAAAAATTTTGACTCTTTTTTTTTTTTCAATTGCAGGGTGGAGATCGCTTTGTGACGCAAAGAATCGAACAAGATGAAGACTCGAGGATCAGTGGAGTCTGTGGTTGACCTGTGGGACCGGCTTCCAGTCTTGGGCCGAGGAGCTTTGATGAGTACGAGACAGATCGTCATTGGGACCGGGCTGTATGAGTTTATCGAGTGCCTGAGGGGGCTGGTCAAGTTCTCCAAGAGCAAGGGTCTGATTTTCGCTTTGGCACAGTATTGGTGGGACGCGACCCACACATTCCATTTTTTCTGGGGGTAGGCCACAGTCACACCTTCCGACTACGCAGCGATCACAGGCCTGTCCTTTAAAGGACGGAGCGTTGAGTGGAGGGATGGCTATAGTGACAGGGACCTACAGGATCTTCTGGGCTTTACCCCCATTCCCAAAAAGGGGATGGGGATGGAGTATGCCGTGGTCTACGGGAAGATCGTAGAGACCATCGGGAATTACGAGGCTGGGGACGAGAGAGTGGGTGCGGTGCAGGTTGCCAGGGCTTTCTTGTGGTTTGCCTTTTCGAGCACACTTTTTGGACGCGCCGAGGGGACGGCGATGTTTGCTTTGGCCGAGGAGTTTGGAGGATGTGGAGATGGCCGGGAGGTCTCTTGGGGAGAGGCGGGTCGGGCAGAGCTCTATTTTGCCTTGGATCGATACAGCCGGAAGGCTGTCAGCTCTTTGACATGCTTCGAGTTTCCTCTGGAGGTACAAGCTTTCCTTTTGCTTTCTCTCTTTTCTTTAAGCACGTATTCCTCTTTTTTTTTTGCACCGGATTGATGGGATTTTTCCCTTTCGCAGGTATGGGCTCTGGAGTTCTTTTACGTCACGATGTGGCGGCAATGGCGGAGTATATCGGGCATACCCGGCCATGCTCTCCTGGAGCAAGCATGCTCGGGAGAAGATAGGTTCTAAGGGGCGCACGACCCTTAAGTAGTGGAGTGCCCGCTTTGACGAGGGCTGAGACAGATGAGAGGATGATATTTTATCCCTGGGACCGCTTCGATGTGGAGCAGCTGAAGGGTGCCGAGATATGGACCGTGCAGCGGAGGATTTTGAGGGGCTTGACTTGCGACGTGTATTATCTGGGAGAGAGAGTGACGCGCCAGCATGGCGTGAACTCGCCTTTGATGGCTCCAGTGGAGCCTCCCGCCGACATGATGCATCCGAGCGAGAGGTCGGAGGCCTGGGGCGATTACCGAGGTGGCCAGCACTTCTCGGCATTCGTGGCGATTGAGCAGTATCCGGTATTTATCTTGAGGAGGTTGAGGATGCCCCAGGTCCTTGAGCGAGAGGGGGTAGGGATCGTACGGTACCCGCGGACGGACTTTTCATATGTCCAGGATGGGGTCCGATTGAGGGTGCAGATCCCTCAGCCTGAGCGGCTTCCACGAGCTTTTCAGCCTCGTCCGGGTATGAAGGTATGGCTTCTCCTTCCCACCTCTTTTTTTTTGCTTCTGTCTTTTCCTTTCTTTCCTGTCATCATTTTTCGCCTCAATTATTTCTGACGCTTTTGCTTCCGTGCAGTTTTCGGAGGTGGTCGTGGAGAAGTTGACGAAGCAGGTGATCGAGGCTAAGAGATTCATCAGGAGGATGGTGGCTTGTGGGGCCCCTCATAGATCCCAGCGTGGTGCTGCCTTCGGACCACGTCATTCTCGGGGATCCGTACGGGCAGGGGCATGTCTGGCATCACGGTGGGTCTTCTTCACACGTCCAGGAGTCCGACGCATTCACCTTCGGATTTGACTTCTTTGCGGATCTTGGTCTACCGTATCAGAGCGTGCCGGTTGGTCCTGACGAGCCTTCTTCCGGGGACGAGGACGATGATTCTGAGCCCGAGACATTCATGGCTACCGAGGAGGCGGGCCCGAGCCGCAAGAGGGGCCGGGGGAAAGCACCGGCCACCGAGGACTCTGATTGACTTCTGAGATTGATTTTTGGGACTGGGATTGGGATTGTACTTATTCAGGCAGATACATTTTATGCACATTTTTTTTTTGCTTTTCTCTTTTTTTTTTTGGAATGTAATAATTTATTTTATCTATCATGAATGCAATTTTATATGAATGCATTGTTGCATGAGCCCCGATTTTTTAGCAAGGGTGTGAGTGTTTGGTATGTGAACTGTTTGGGCAGGCTTTGCACAGGTTTCGAGCAACCGGGATGGAAATATTCCTCCGTGGTGCAGCAGTTTGGACTGTTGCAGAAAATTTTTTCTGGGTGACAAACATGTCCGCGCGGATAGGACAGGAATCTGACACTGTCCTTTAATTTTGCTTCAGATCTGGTCTTCCTTTATTTCAAATTCAAACACCTTCTTCAACCACCAGTTCAAACAGCCATTTTCGGGGAGAAGGAGAGAAAAACCATGGAGAGAATTGTGAGCATGCAAAATCCATCCAAATTATCCCAAAATTCTCAAATGCAATTCTTCAACAAGTTTAAAGAGTGGTCTCGGGAGATTATGCATGAGAGGAGGTCATTCTTTGAAGAAAGGTACAAGATACGATGCTTGTGGTCTCTCAAGGAATTGGTTCCGGATTATGAGCTTTTGAGAGCTTCTTCCTCATTTTGGGACACTAGAAGGCATGTTTTTTTGCTTTTCTTACAATGAAATGGTCCCGACTGTTGAAGAATTTCGGGCTTTGCTTGGTGGTCCTGAGGTGGAGGAGATTGCAATTCCTTTGCCCGGAGGAGCCTCTTTTGTTGACAAGCTGTGCAACCTTCTTCATCTTTCCCCGGAGGAAGCACAAGGTATGATCTGTGGTCCCGATCATTTTAACATTTCTGGTCTCCCTGATAGATTTAGGGGCTTAGGCTTGCTTGACGATGCCTATTGGGATGCCTTTGCACTTTGCATGTTCGGGACCTTGTTCATGGTTTATTCTTTTGGGATCTGTCATCGGGCACTGCTAGATGTAGTCGTTCACTATCGCTTGGGCAGAGACGTTGTACCCTTGATCTTGGGAGAGACTTTTCATGCTCTCGACAGGCTGGCTACCGGGAGACGGTATATGCACGGGGGCAGCCCGTTTCTTTTGACCCTGTGGCTGATGGAGCGCTTGGGGGTTCTTCGGGAAACTTCTGATATGATCAAGCCTTGGACATTTGCCAGGAGAGGGGTTTTGGTGGATTTTGATGATCAGGGCTCGTGGGAGCGATGGATGGCTGGTCGTCAGACTGAAGATATCAGATGGTCGGTGCCTTATTGGCGGGTGGAGACTCGGAGAGTGCTTCAGGACGGATCTCCCGTGGTTATGCTTCCGGGGCTTTCTCAGTCCAGCTTTTACATTCCGGCTTTGGTTCTGAGACAGTTCGGTTTGGAGCAGGTTCCTTTGGAGGACTTTGATGATATAGCCACTAGGGTGGTGGCTTCTGCTTCTATGGAGGATCCTTCGGTGTTTCCCTTTCTTTCCCGAGTATGGAGGTATGACGTCTTTCCTCCTCGGGTTATCCTCAGGCGTCTGGGACCTGTGTTCTTGACCACTTGGTACCTGGATTGGTACGAGAGACACTTGGGGGAGACTCAGATGGCTATTTTGAGATGGCGTGAGGCCATTGTGGGTGCGGAGGACCTGACAGTTTCAGAGAGGAGGAGGGCCGAGGCGAGGGCCAACCCTCACGACAGGAGCGGAGATGTTGTGACCGACTATGAGGCTTATGTCAAGAGACAGGAGAGTAGGGCTCCTATGCTACCAGCTAGGCTACAGGAGATGAGAGATGACGGTAGGGCTACTAAGGCCCTGACAGAGGCTGGTTTGATAGATCCTGTTCCTATACCAGAGCTTGGTAGGAGAAAGACTGACATTTTTCCTGTTCAGAGGAAGAAGACCCGAAGGGGGAAGAAGAGGGGAGATGCCAGTACGAGCGGCTTGGAGTGATTTTGAGTTTTTCGAGTATCCCTTTCTTGTCGTAGCAGACACATTAGTTTGATTATGTATCTTAGTTTTCTTTTAGCAGGTTGCCAGTTGTAGGAATGAACCGGGCTTAGACTCATCAAAAAGTTTTTAACTGTAATGAATATGTGAATTGCTTTAGAGTTTTTCGAGACGCTTTCATGGTCTGATCAGTGTATTGATGTCAAAGTATGACTTTTATTTGTGCTTTAGACCGAACCGTTTCCGGCTGCCTACGTTCCCTTCGGACAAAAGGGCTCAGGTCTCCGTAGTTCGACCTTTTTTTGGTTTTTGTTTTTTTTTTGTTTTTTTTTTGTTGTTTTTTTCTATTTTTTTCTATTTTTTTTTGGCGGAACCACATGTTTTTACCTAGGCCGCCCTTTTCGGGTTTTCAACCTAGTTGGGTATTACTCTTTTAGCACTCCTTTTTCTTTTTTTTTGACTCGGTGTTTTTACGCGTAGTATCTGCGACTTGTCACCATTCACTGGGTGTACAAAAGGATTTCCGTCGAGTCACGCAAGTTGCATGGCTCCTCCGAAAGATTTTTGGACAACATATGGCACGACCCGGACGGAGTTCCCATTTGCCAAGCGGGTTGATACGGACTGGGGGCTTCTCTTTCAAAACGAGATCACCTTCTCGGATCTCCCGATGCTTCACTTTCTTGTCGAAGGCTCTGGCCATTCTCCCTTGGTATGCTCGGATATGTTCCATGGCCTTCAATCGTTGTTCATCTAGCAGGGCCAATTCATCATGGCGACTTTGGAGCCATTCGACCTCATTGATCTGACTTTCCAACAGTACACGAAGTGAGGGGATTTCTAACTCGATTGAGAGTACGGCTTCCATTCCGTAGGTAAGAGCAAATGGTGTTTCCCCTGTTGCAGTTCTAACGGATGTTACGCAGCCCCGAGTGCCGAGTGTAGCTTCTCGGGCCAATCTACGCCTTGGACTGACCATTTTTCGGATGATGTTTTCCGAGTCTTGTTTCTTTGCTTTGGCGGCTCCGTTGGTTTGGGGCCTGTAGGGAGATGACTTGTGACGGGTTATTGAATTCCGCCGGCGGCTGTCGCATTCCCCTTCGAAATGGGATCCATTATCTGAGATGATTTCGGCTGGTAACCCGTATCTGCATATGATGTTTTCTTTGATGAAGAGGGCTACTTTCCTTGAGTTGAGGACCTTGTAGGATTTGGCTTCGACCCATTTTGTGAAATAATCTACCGCTACCAGGACGAATTCGTGGCCGTTGCTGCCTGATGGTGTGATTTTGCCTACGACATCAATTCCCCAAGTGACGAAAGGCCAAGGGGTTGTCATGCAGTATAACTTGTGAGGAGGCAAATGATTTAGATTTGAGTACCGCTGGCATTTGTCGCAGCTTCTGACGAACTGGATACAGTCAGTTTCCATGGAGATCCAGAAGTATCCCATTCTTAGTATGATTTGCATCAGGGCTCGAGCATTCATGTGGGGGCCGCAGGTACCACCATGTATTTCTTTCATGAGTTCGGTAGCCTCTCGTTTGCCGATACATCGCAGGAGGGGGCCTTGATAACGCTTCTTGTACAGCATATTTCCCAAGAGAACATAATGGGAGGCGAGTCGCTTCAGGGCTGAGAGGCTTTTTGCTTTGATTCCCTCTTTATATTCCCCATCTTCATTTTTGAAGGAAGCTTCGCCATTCTTCAGGTATTGATAGATCTGTGTGTACCAGGGATCACTGGCCGGTTCGGCCTCCGCTTCGATTTCAAAGCAATAAGCGGGGTTTTCTCTTCTCCCGACTCTGAATGGTTTGACAGACTTTCCTTCGGGTATTTCAACGAGGGAGGCTAGTGTTGCCAGAGAATCTGCGAATCTGTTGCGATCTCTGGGCAAATAATGGAAGCTAATTTCCTTGAATTGAGTTACTAGCTCTTCCATGTAAGTGTGATATTTCTGTAGACCCGGGTCCACGGTCTTCCACTTATTGGAGACCTGATTGATGATGAGGGCAGAGTCACCGTACACCTCCAATTCCTTGATATTTCTTTCAAGGGCGGCTTCCAACCCGGCTATGCAAGCCTCGTATTCAGCAGCGTTGTTGGTGACCTCGAAGTTCAATCTTACTGCTATGGGGGTGTGTTCGTCGGTAGGATCGACCAGAAGCATTCCTATTCCATTCCCCCTTTTGTTTGACACCCCGTTGAAGAAGAGTTGCCAGCGATTTTCTCCTTCTAGAGCAAAGATTCCATCAACGGGAAATTGAGGTTTAGGTCCTCGGGACTCATCACTTGGGAAATCGGCTAAATGTTCTGCCATTATGCGTCCTTTTACGGATTTCCTTGAAACATAAGTGATGTCGTATTCAGCCAAAAAGAATGACCATTTTGCCAACCTCATAGAGATGGAAGGCTTGTCGAACAGATATTTGATGGGGTCTATCTTTGAGACGAGATGTATCGGGTGAGACTGCATGTAGTGTTTCAGCTTTCCCACTACCCAGACCAGACCTGCGCAAGTCTTTTCACAAGCAGAGTAATTGAGTTCGCTTCCCTGAAGCTTTCTGCTGATGAAATAGATGGCGTTTTCGACCTTGGAATCTTTCTTCTCTTGAGCTAGCATAGCCCCAATTGCTGTATCCGTGACAGTTAGATATAGCAATAGCGGCTTTTGCTGATATGGTGGGCAAAGAATCGGGGGATTCACGAGGTACGCCTTGATTTGTTCAAAAGCGAGCTGGCATTCTGGAGTCCATTTTGTGTAGGCATTTTTCTTCATCAACTTGAAGATCGGCTCGCAGATCGAGGTCGGTGATTACAAAGCGGCTTATGTATTGCGATCTTCCCATGAAGGATTTCACTTCTGTCAGTGTCCGGGGTGGCTTCATTTCAACTATCGCCTTGATTTTCTGAGGGTCTACTTCAACTCCTCGTTCTGTCAGCATATATCCTAGCACCTTGCCTCGCCTTACACCGAAGGTGCATTTGGCTGGATTCAGTCTCATGCTGTGGTCTCGGAGGCGGCCGAAGAATTTTCTCAAATCAACAAAGTGCTGGCCATTTGATCCTCTGGAGTGTATTATCATGTCGTCCACATAGACCTCAATTTCTTTGTGGATCATGTCATGGAATAGAGCTGTAGGCGCCCTACAGTACGTAGCCCCGGCATTCTTTAGCCCAAATGGCATGGCCCAGGTGTAGCGTATGTGCCCCAAGGGGTCGTGAAGGCCGTTTTGGCTTGATCCTCTTCCGCCATTTTGATTTGGTTGTAATCGGCAAAACCATCGACGAAGGACTTAACCTCATGGTTGGCTGTGGAATCCACCAAGATGTAAATGTTTGGCAGGGGGAAATCATCTTTTGGACTGGCTTTGTTCAAGTCTCTGAAATCTACGCAGCACCGGATCTTTCCGTTGGCCTTGGTCACCGTTACTATGTTGGAAAGCCATGTAGGATATTCAATGACCCTGATGAACCCTGCCCTGAGCATCTTCTCTATCTCCTCTTTCACTTGTAGGGACCATTCGGGCTTAATTCTTCTTAGTTTCTGCTTTACTGGCTTGACTTCCGGGTCAAGCGGTATCCGGTGTTCAACTATGGAAGGATCGAGGCCTGGCATATCTTTATAGGACCATGCGAACACATCCACGAATTCCCTTAAAAGCTCAATCAGAGCGTCCCTTTCAGTCCTTCGAAGAAACTACCAATCTGCGTCTCTTTAGGCTCTTCCGCAGTTCCCAAATTCACACTTGTCAAAACCTCTTCGGCAGCTTGGGCTCGATTTTCCTCTTTCCGAACAACCTGCTTAAAGATTTCTTTGATATATTGTTCATTTAATGTGTCTGCTTCTAGTGAATCATCATTAATAGTAGTGGCTACAATTTCGTAGTCTTCAGGCATGAGGCCATCGGACGACTCAGAAGACTCAAACTCAACAATGAGAGACTCGGAGGACTTTACAAAGGTTGACACAAAGGGACGGGGGACCAATCCAAGCTTGGTGATCATTTCTTCTTTGGTCGCGGACGGGCCTGAGAGAGTTTCCCAATTATTTAGCGTCATTGCTCTCAGTGACCTCATGACTCGGGGTTTATCTTGTTCCTGTTCTCCTTCCTCAGTCATTGCTATCATCTCTTCGTCTGAATCAGGATCAATTGTGTCCGGCGTCTGAAAACTGAGCATATGAATGTAGGGATCTTCTTGCGAATCTGCCGCATCCTCAATTCTGGAGAATTCCAACTCGTCACAATCTGACTGCTCAATCCAGATGTAAGGACGCATTGAGTCTCGGTGTGCTGCTGGAAAAATCTCATGCCCCATGCTTGAGCGGAAAGGCTTAGCGGGCAGTTCTTCGAGGAGGACGTCCCATACGATGTTCATACATTCGAGTCGAGTCTGTCGGTACTTGTCGACTTTTATCATGAAAATCTCTTCGCTTGGCGAGGCCAGAGAACGGGTCTGAAGAATGCTGACAAATCTCTGATTGGAGACTGGAGGTTTGTGTGCTCGTATCATGGCGGTATTCAGTGTTTCTTTCCATTCTTCCTCCAAATGTTGGAAATGACAATTGATCTTGATGAATCAAACTGCTTCAGGGTCTGCCCGCTTGAGTTCGTTGACATAATTGGCATCACCGGATTCTGGGGGATTCTGATGAGACTTATCCCGATAGTCCCTTGGTCGATTTGGAGGAGGTAGCCCCGGTGTCTGGCTAAGAGCATGCTTGGTGACGGTCTCGGCTTCGTTCCCTATGAGGAAATTGTCGCCCCTAATGACCTCAAGGTGCCCCTGCCGGTTAATGAACTTGACACATTGATGGAGAGTGGAGGCTATGGCTTTCATGTGGTGTAACCAAGGGCGCCCCAGCAGAGATGTGAATTCGGATGGGATGTCCATTACATAGAATTTTGCTGGCACCATTTGGGTTTCGTACCAGAGTTCCAGAACCACCGTCCCCAAGTTGGGACGAGACGTGCCATCATATGCCTTGATTGACCGTGTAGATGGGATCATGTGCCTTTCATTGATGCGTAGAGCCCTCATCATGCTGAGGGGAAGGATGTTAACGGCTGATCCATTGTCCACCAATACCCCTGGGAGTGATACGGTGTTGAGCCGAATAGTGATGTACAAGGCTTCATTGTGTTTGGAGACATCTCTTGGCAAATCTTCGTCGCAGAAGGTGATCATGCTACCATATAGGTGGGGATCATAGATTTGGTGCTTGTCTGGAGACAGAGAATCATCAAGCCAGTCGCTTCGTGCCTTTTTCTTGCGAGGTAGAACCTTTGCTGAAGCCCCTGGGTTATGCTGAGGCCGTTTGTGGCGGTTGCCATCCCCAGTCAACATATTAGTCGAGTGCGAGCGCCAAGCCGGCGTTGGTCTTTCTTTGTCGGTATGCGCTCGGGAGCTGGACAAACTGAATCTTGATTGACCCCGCGGGGGGATAGATTTCTGATTGGCAGTAGGATTACCCAGATCTACAGTATCCTGATGTCCGAAGGTCTCAATTCTATCGTTGGCAAGGCTTTTCGGCTTTTCTACCCCTGTTTGCTTTGGGGAAGACTGGCTGGAGTAGAGTACATAGTAATCAAATCCCCCAGATGGCTCCCCGAGCGTACCCACACTGGTATCACCGGCCTCGAACCTCTCTTTCAATTTTTGCTGGGAGGAAATTTTCTTCTTCTTAGGAGGACGGTCCTCGTGTATCCAGTCCTGATAGTCCCTTTCAAGGCAGTCGGGGCAGTCACAGATATCCCACCAAATGTGTTCTACGGCTGGTGGTGGATTTGGGACCTCAAGTTGAGCGGTGCTGGAATGACTTTGAGTTGAACTGGTCCGGGGAGATCTGCTGTTGGGCTCATCGGGAAGCGAATGGTTGGACTCCGCCGGGTAGTGAGAGGTATTAAGAGCAGGCACATGTTTATCCTTCAGGGGAGCCCCAGTCAGTTGGGAGATTGCTAATGTCCCGAAATGGCGTGTGGCCTCTTCAATCCAGGCTTGCTGTTTGTTCTGGCGTTCTTCAAGAGCTTTGATGGCTGACCATATTTCCTCCACCATTTCCCAACTTTCATTACCCATGCTGATATTTGCGGGATCGGTATCACTCTGAGAGGGGACAACTGACGGTATGTCGAACTGTTTCGTCCCTGACTGCTGTTGGAATGGTGGCCCTTTGAATTGCTGTTTGGGGGCCAGTTGCCCTGTAAGTCGACGGGCAGGAGTCCCGGCGGTGGAAACCTAGGAATCTTGTGGTGGCATCTTGATATACCCAGGGTGATTAAGAATGGAGGGAGAACCTTCTTCCTTCTTTGAGGTAAAAGTGCCATCGAAATTGAGACTGATAGTCAAACCATGACTTGCGACGACCCCCAGAAGGTCGTCAATTTGAGCCTCATGTCGAAGTCTCATCTGTTCTACCAACTGGATCCAATCTTTGGTGCATGCGAGGGATTTTGGAAGACGGAGCGTATTGTCCATATCATTACCGGGCGATGCGGACATTCGAAACCCGGAGTCGGAACAAACGGCGGAGCTGGCGATGCGCTTGACTCTTCCCAACTGATCAAACGGTGACCCGGTGTCCGGAACCAACCTTTGTGAGGAGCTACGGGGGAAAAGGCATGAGGGTTCAGAGATTTGGGAATGAAGGAGGGTAAGTGTTTGGGCCTTGGGCTCATGCAACATGCAGTTATTTGTTTTTGTTTACTTAAAACATGTTTTATTAACCTAATCGGTTGGAAAAGATTGCTCTTCTTTTTCGCAAACTACTCTGGATCCTGGATCAGTGGGCCCCGTCACTATGTCTATAAGCCCCTCGTATTCCACCTGTATTTCGACCTCCCAGGGTGGACAGCCCCAGGCGAGGGTCCTATAGGGCAAGTGGGTCCCACCGACCGAAAGAAAAACGATCCTAAAAGTCTGGCGGGTAATCGAGTCTTAATGAGCATTCGATGTAAATTACGGACAAAGCTGACGTCAAAGTCAAGATCATGTCCGAGGGCTCGACAAAAAAGCCGGCATGATTTGGACTGATAAGCATCCACAATTGATCTTGACTTGTCGTCAATTAGGCCGTAATTAGGCATGGAATAATCATTAATCCTTGATGACTCAGTGTCATGCTTTGGGAGTCGGATGTATAATTTGTGCCGATCGAGTTAAAGTCAAGGCGCCGATCAATATCTGTCAAAGTCCGTGACGGAAAACCGGCAGAACTTCGACTAATTAGGGTCCCCGAAAGATATTGACTTGGTATGCAGACTAAGGCTTGAAAGGAAAGGTCTATACACAGACAGGGCATGACACAGACCAGACTAAAAACCAACCGGGTCTCGGACAAAGTGTGTCACGGACAAGTGCATGGTCGACACGAGGATCCATGGGATGTTTGGGTAGTCCCGTGCTTGCACCGAGAGGCGTAATAAGACCAAACGGGCCGCGACAGGGATTTCCCCGGGTTAGGAACGTAGTGTGCAGTGTAAGGTCACGTGCGCGTAGTGTGCAAGCAGTCTATCTTCTTTTTCTGAGTAAAATAGAAATTTTTCATGTGTCTTAAAAAGTATGATACATGATTTTTTTTTTTTGAATTTTTTTTTTTTTTTTAAATTCTTTTTTTTTTAAATTCTCTTTTTTTTTTAAAGCAAATGAACACATAAGCACATAATTCAAAATCCGAGGCAACGGGTCCAACAGTCAAAATTTTGACTTTTCCGAGGCGGCCAAAACAACACGAAAATGTGAAAAATCAACACACACCACAAACGATTTCAAATGCCGGGACGGAAGCTTGACCCTCAAAAGTTTTTTTTTTTTGAAAACAATGATATCGGTACGTGGGATTGTTAAACCACAATTTATCCCCGACTCGTGTTAGGAGGCGATAACGGGAAGTTTAATGGTTTCCACCAATATACCAAATATCATTTTTTTTTAAGATAAAGCTTATTTGTCCCCAGCGGAGTCGCCACTGTAACGATGTTGAATTCCAATTCGCGGAAAAAATTCGATTTTTCGTTTCTTTGAAAACCAAATAAAAACCGGAAAACGGAGTCGCCACGCCATTTTTGTTTTAAGGGCCGAAACTTTGAAAAATGCCCGAAATGAGAGATTTGGATTCGGAGGTCACGTTACACGCCGGGAAGAACGTTAGTGTTCACCCAGAATGCCTCGTAAAACGAGTCTTCCAAGCATAAAAACCATTTGTGTGTATGTGTGTTACTTTGGCCAAAATAAATTGAAACTGAGAAAAGTAAAAATTGAGAATTATTTATAAGACTTTGAATGAATCTCATGATTTTTGGTGTGATTTTTGGGTTGAGGTTTGGGACTCAAAGGATTTTTTGAAGTTGAAAAACATTTCTGCCAGAATGAAAAAGGCAGTGGACACTTGACTTTGAAATGGATTTAAGGGCTTTAAAACTTCATAATCTGAGGAAACTCAGAGAATGAAAGTTGTTCCAGACACCTTAAATAATATTTATGTGAAAGAATTTTCCTATTTGGAAATGATTTGAGGGACCAAAACCTTCTGGAAATCTCAGATATGAAATCTGGACTTCCAGAGACTGAGGAACTGACCTTTAAATGAAAATTTGAAAATGGGAGCTTTACTCACGAAAAAAATGAAATAAAAATATGTCTGGAAATCTCTGGATGTTGGCTACAAAAAGTGTTTTGTAGTCAACACCAAATTCCAAATTTATGTATGTCCAAAAAATTAGACCATGGACAGAGGTCTTAGAAAATTGCTACTGGACAGCAACTTTCTTAAGAAGAAAAACATGATTTAAAGGGGGGTTTTGCATCCATGCTTATCCCCATTTCCCTAGGTTTTGATTAGTGATCACTTGACATTTTAGTGGTGAATCAACTATATCAAACCATCCTTGGGGTACATTAGGACTAAGCACTTCATTTGCTTGGGAAGGGGAATTTTATCCTTTGAAAATGAAGATTTGATGTATGAAAATGGTTTTTAGGGTTTTGAAAATGCATTTGCAAGTAAGTAAGAAAACTTTGAAAAGAATGTTGATCCTTGTAGAAGATCAACCATGGAGATGAACTTCCATGGTAATCTTCTTGGATCTAGGGCAAGAAGATGAACAAACTACATTTTTGAGTTTGAAAATGCATGCATGAATGAGAGAGATTTAAGGTAAGGAGAGGGAGGTTATACCTATCTTCCTTGTGTTTGTGTATGAAGCTTGAATGTGTGAGTGTTTGAATTTGAGAGTGAGTGGGATTTGGGAAAATACTTAAGAGAAAAAGGTGACAATTCTAGAGAATTCTCACTGTTTTCTCCCTATTTTCGCCAAGGTGCAGTTGTGAAAATGTGTTGTTGCCCCTTATTTCTGTGACTGAAGGCCTCAATTTATAGCCCTCTGAAACTTCCATTTATGTCCGCGCGGATGAGAAGTGAAGCGTGCACTGTTCATTAAATGCAGCTCCAGGCTTTGGACACAAGGAATATTTTTTTTAAAATTCAAATTATGCAGCCAATTTTTGTTCCAGCAGCTTCTATTTTTGGTTTTTGACCATTTCTTTTGCTTTTTTGATTCTTTTCCTTGGTTTATCTTCAAATGGCAATCCCTAATCTACCCTTGCTTGGTTAGAAATGTTAGGAATTGTTAGAAATGTTAGCAATGTTAAAACTTTCGTTTATTTTCTAACGAAAATGCTAACAACTCAAATTGGAGTACTTACAATATGTTGACAAAGCCGGTTACTACTGACAAGTTCAAGCATTGCTTGGATTTGTTACACATCTCTAGCTGTTAGAGATGGGGAGGTTCGATGTCTACATGGGGTGGTTCGGGTATTGGTTCCTTGTATCTTCTGTTGGGTTGGTTGAATGCTCGCCAAGGTGGAGATTGTTGGATGTAATGGCTCGATGTCCTGGCAAAGGGTGCGGCAAGTCAGGCGGTTGTGCGGTTGTGGTTTGCGGTTGGTCTTCTATGCGGTCAGCCGTGTTGTGCGGTTGACCGCATGTCTAAGCAGCTCCAACGCGATTTTGAATTCTATGGAGTCTACCATAGATGATGCAGTCGATCGCATGGTGGGTGGGCCGGGCCTGACAGATGTGTAGACTGGTAACGGGCCTCAAAGGGGGGTGCGAGAGGCGGAGCCTCTCGTGTTATGGATTACGAGCTTTTCTATATTCGTTTATCTTAGTTGTTGGGCTAGGGTTTTGTCTCATATATATATATATATATATATATATATATGATTGTAACCTATGTAAACATATAGATTATTGCAGAGAGTAATAGAAAAAACGGCCGAAATTCATAACCCCAATTACATCTCTTTCTCTTTCTATTTCCCAATTGTGTTCTTTGTTTTTGTCAATAGCTTCCGCTGCGATTGCACAACAACCTTCGATTTCAATAATGGTATTGTACTATCTAGTGACAACATAATGCAATGTACTTTCTAATCTTATAACAAAAAATGCAATTTGTTTGCATTATTTGAGTCATGTAAATTGCATTATTTGTAACGAATTGATAAAATTACATTGCATTAAGATGTGACTAAATAGTACATTGCATTGATTGTAAAAATCGTAAAAGTACGTTGCATATTCTTGTCATTCACCCTAAAATGCGTAGAGCTTTGTTTGAAGTTGCAGACTTAGCATACGAGTTTGAAGATAAGTGCAACTTGGTTAATAAGAAGATATTTGCGTTAAAACAAGAGCTGATTGACAATGAAAAATCATGTGATAGCCACCATTCTTCAAATTTTATTTCCAATAAAGTGTGTGAAGAAGCATCAAAATGGAGAAAAACAATAAATACTCCATTGGTTGTTCGTTGCAAAGGGAGGCCATGGGTCAACAGGTTGCAATCTAAAGTTGAACAAGCAGTTGTAAGGAAAAGAAAAAAGAACATGAGTACTGAATTTAAAGAGAAAACAAATTTTGCTGCTGACCAAGAAGAAAAGAACGTATGCAACTAATTTATATTCATTTTGTGTTTTGACATCATAATATTTTATATGTCCACTTCATTTTAGCTTTATACTTGAATAGGTTCCATCGAAAATAGCAGGAAGAAAACTAATTATGACGTGGCTCAAGAAGGGAAACAAGCATATAACACTAAGAACAAAGAGGTATGCTAATAAGATGAAAATTTTAAGGATGATTTCTTTCTTCATTTTTATTTTTGACATCTTTTCTGATTTTTATACTTTCACAGAAACATCCTAGTCCTTGCAACGGACGTAATAAGAACTCAAGAATGTATTTCTATTGAGGTATATGCCTTGCCTTGTTGAAACTTGAGAGTAAGTTATTATCTTAGCCTAGCCTATGATAAGTAGATTATTTTAGATGTTTTTGTTCATGAAGTATTCCTTTAATACGAATTGTGATGACGCCACAGCTTTTCGGGGTCAGGAGCGGTTCAAGGATATCTGGCTAGGATATATTTGGTGGATTTGTGTACCTAGATCACAACACAAACAAGCACCGTTAAGGTCAAAGTTGGATGTTACTCCAACTCAGGCCCTCGGGTGTGAGAGTAAGAATACTGAGTAATAAGGCTTTGAATACCTTTGGAGTGTGTGTGTTTAGGTTTAGAGAGTAAAAGAGCTTACTCAATTGTATATGGAACTTACCTTGCCCAAGGGGGTAAAGGCCTTCTATTTATAGGCAATGCCATGGTGTTTGTTGAGGTAAGCAATGAGATCGGCCCTAGGGGGCACTTTGGTATTTGACCGGCTACACGTGTCCGCATGACTAATTGGTCCTGTCGGGGAGGGAACATTGGATCGCCCGGGGAACATGGTGAAAGGGACATGAGCCGTGTAGCCGGCTTATTGCATTAAATGGAATAGTAGGCGCCGGATCGAGCCGCATTGAATGCGTGATGGGGAGCCGGCAAGTGGCTGTCGAGCCGGTAAGCTAACTTGCTCGGTAAGGCTTGACATTAACCGGAAGCATGTGCCCGCGGTCAACGTTGTGCCCGCAGTCAAAGATATATGACGCGAGCACGGTTGATGCGGGCATGACTCATGCGGGCACGGATCCAGCGAGCAGGGTCCCAATGGTCCTCGAAGAGGATGATGCGAGGAGGGACACGATCTTGACCACAAGGGCCTATTTGTCCGCGGTCTCCCCTCCAGCGGTCTAGGAACTGCCACGTCACTGGTTCCTTGGACTAGACCGAGCGCGGGCCCGGTCCAGTAGATCCGGGCTCATCAATGGCCCCTAGCTCCAAGTGTGATTATTTATGGTCTGAGTGAGGAGCTACTAGAAGCTCGGTCTGCCTCAATTGCTCCTCGCGCGAGCACCAGTGTTTGCGCTTTTGTTGCTGTTGCCTGGCCCCATGGGCTTAGGGGAACGTTCGGGAGGCACCAGTGAGTGACACGTGGTCCCTTGCATGGCGTGCCTCCCGGTTAACAGGTGGGCCCCTTGGCAGATGAAAAGACGGGTTAGTGGTACATCAGGGGTACGTGTCGTTCATCGAGGGGGTAATAAATGCAAAAGGCATTTAATTTTTGAATTTTCAAACGTTTGGAAACGGTTCAGGGTCCGAGGTAGGATTTGTGGGCTAATTAATACGGGTTAACGGGTTAACCCGCATAGGTAGGCCTTATAAATACCAAACCCTTAAACCTCAAACCCTTTTTACCGTTTCCAAACCTTCGTAGAGCTTTTGAGAGAGAAATCCTGCTGCGAAATCCAAGCTCGTGCTTTCCGACGCCCTTTCTCAATCCTTCTCTCGTAAGTATTGGGTGCTTTTCTTCTTCATCTCCTTCTACTTTTTCTTTTACGAGTTTTGAACGAGATGACCACTCGTGAATTTTGACCCCGCCGTCCCATAGAACTAGGAGATGGATCCACCCCGATATCTTTGCCGTGCATGTAAACGGGATTTGGTGGTATCTTTAGGAAGGTAGGATTGGGGTGGATAAGGCTATCCCTTAGGTGTTTCTGTTTTTACGTGAGAGAGATGATTGGGGGCCTTTTGTCCCACCCCCGGTTGTGGGAGGCCAAGAAAAAGTACATCTACAATCGTAATGTACCGGTCTTTGAGGATCACCGAAGGCTAAGAAATTTTGTAATGGGGGTTTTGTGCAGGTTTCCCCGCGAGAGAGATCAGGCTCTGAACGCCGTTGAACTTGTGAGGAGAGCGATCCGTGTCCCCGAACAGAGATAAGCGGATTGGGAGAAGTGTGAGCTAATGGACCCTGAACAAACCAATGCTGCGCGGGCACCGGGCACAGACCTGAATGACCCCTTGGATGTCACCGAGGAATTTGTATTTCCCAACGTGGTGCCCGCGGCCCACAGGGATGTTAACCCAATTGATACGAGCGATAGCGAGGAGTGGAGCCTCGAACTTTGAGACTCTTTGAATCCGGTGAGGTTGAATCGGAGATGGCCCCTGCCCGTGGTGACCCCACCGGTCTCTTTGGCTCCTCGAGCTCGGAGACCGAAGAAGATGACCAAGAAGAGGGGGATAGGAGGGTAGCGGGGACCTCCAAGAAGGCCGCTGAGACCACCAATATAGTGGATGCCTTCGAGAGCTCTGACTCCGAGGAGGAGGAGGAAGTGATTGTGGCCCCTGCCCGAAACAAAGGCAAGAGGCCAGCTAGGGAGGTGAATCCTGGCCGTGGCCGTAAGAAGGCCAAGGAGGTGGCCACCATTGATTGGGAGGAGGACATATACGAAGTGTATAATGTGGACCGCAACGCCTATCGTGTCCGCACCTTAGGACATGTTCATCTGAAGGACAAGGACAAACTGCGGCCAGAGACGGTAGCTGATGTCCGCGAGGACAATAAGGCCTGCATTTTTTATGGAGCCCAGTTTGAGAACGGATTGAGGCTGCCCCTGGACCCCTTCTTCTATTTTTTTCTGGAGTTTAATTCCTGCCTGCCCATGCACCTGACTCCCAATGCCATCCGGGCCATTGTCTCTTTTATCGCGGTCTGCAGATTCCAAGGCTATGAACCTACCCTGGCCGGGCTTTATGCTTACTACCAGAACCAGATCAGCCGCAATATTTTGAGTTTGAAGGCTAGGAATTATTCTACCCGAACCTTCTCTCCTCCCTCAAATAAATTTGACCAATGGAACCAAAGGGACATCTTGGTCATTGAGTCTAGGTTTGGATGGCCCTTCTCAAAACCCTCAAATCCAGTCCCGATGAAGGTGGCCGCGAGTAGCTATCCAGACCCTTCCTCTGCCGATACTACTGGCTGCCCTGAAATACCTGGCCCGGTATTTGGAGAGCGGGGATGAGCCCGTATATGACGTGGGCGCCATAGTGGAGGATGAGCCTCTGCGATCTACTCGGGGTGGCTCCTCGCGAGGAGGGCGCCCACATGCCCCCGAGTAGTAATAGAGCCTGCCGCGACCCACGATTGGCGGGTGCACGAACATTACCGGTTCGAGGCGGGATAGGACACAGTATCTTTGGGCGGCGAGTGCGATCCCCGAAATAATTGGTCTACGATTCCACTATGAAAGCTGTTTTGCCAATTTACTTTGCTTTTGATTTTGAAGCTGCTTTGCTAACCATTTTTCTTTCCCTCGAGTAGATCCGGACTGTACAATTTCGATGGCTCCTCCACTAAGCGTTGCTCAGCGAAGGCCAAGAACATGAAGGCCAACAAAGAAGGCTGCCACTGAAGAGGCGAGAATGAGATGGGAGGGTTCCCTCGAAAGACAAGACCGTGCACATTGTGAGCGGGAAAGCGGGGATACTGCACTTTTGCTCCCAGGATCATTCTCAAAAGGAACCTGCCTCCACCTCCCCGGGGTCCTCCACCACCCACCTTGCTCTCAGGGCATCATCTCCCGGCCGCACTATTGCTTCCGGCACAACCAGAGCACCCAAGAAGAGACACGAGAGGGATGCGGATGCTGGCGCACGGGGAGAGGTCTTCGAAGACCCGGAAGGTGGTGGATACCTGCTGTTCGCGGCCCTCCGCTGCCGCTACCTCAACCACTTGCTCCCCCGCCGCGGGGACAATGCGCTCGGTGGCTTATCCGATTTCCTCCTTGGCCACCCGCGAGGAGGCATGGGAGAAAAGGAAGCGGAGTGGGGGCGTGCCCGCCATTCTTGGGGTGGACTGTATGCCGGTCTGCCCAAAATTCTGCTTTGTGGGCATTGGGCGATCAACCGGCTCTTTGCCCTGACTTCTACCACCGGGTGGGCGAGAAGGAGAACGCATCGGCCACGATGGGGGACATTGGGGTTGCCCTTGCGAGGTAGGGACCTTTCTTCCGGCTCCCTCACTTAGCCTTTGAATTTCCACCTAATTCGACCTTATTCCTCGCGGGTGGGCAACAAGGCCATGAGGCTCAGGGAGACTTGTGATAGCACTGTCCGTGAGCTCGACAGAACACCAAGGACACTGGCGGGCAAACTCATGCTTGGAGCGAGGCCCGGGAGAAGGTGGGTACTACGAGCTCCCTCACGGATACCAAGGAAAAGGAGCTCACCACCAAGGAGTCCGATCTGAAGGGCTTCCGGGAGAGGGTGACCGAGGCTGGAGCGAGCCTAGAAAAGGCAAAGGGTCGGCGGAATGAGCTCCGCGGGCACAAGACCAAGCTGGAGCAAAGGAATGAAGAGCTCGCAACCAAAGCTGGGAGGCTGCGGAGGAGTCGGTCAAACTCACGGAGGCTAAGGCCGACGAGCTCTCCGAGAAACCGCTACCTCTCACGCAGGTTTGAGTGGAGAGGGAGAGGATGCTTGGCCGAGGCTCGCGAAGAAGGCTGTTGAGGAGTATAAGAACTCGACCGGTTCACCGCGGAGTGCTTGGCCCGGTACGAGGCGGGTGTCGGACACGAGATCCGGAACTTCGCGGCCACGGGCATGTTCTCCGCGCGACGGTTGGCCGTAATTGGCTCCTTTGGTTGCTGCGATGCGGAGTGTGTGCCCGGGCATGCGCTAGTTCCCTTTTCCGAGGAAGAGGTCAAGGGTTTGGATCTCTCACGGCGGCCTCTCTGCCCCCGTGGCCGAAGTGGCCGCCTCGGGTGATCTCCGAACTGGATGCTCTGCGCTTCGGGGACAACCCTTTATCCATGGGGGATGCCCTGGCTCAGATTCTTCCAGGGGGCCGGCCCTTGGAGATCTATTCCCCGGGCGGGCGGCTCCGCACCGGCCTCCGTCGAGCAACAAGTGCTCCTCATGCGAGGTGACCCGGAGACCGGCTTTGCCCTCCCCAACTCCGGACTCCGAAGCGGGCACAGGGGGTGCGGCCACCGAGGAGCCAGGAGTGGGCACTGATGGAGCGGCCGTCGAGGAGCCCAAGGAGAAAGCTCCCTCAGTATAGGATTTTTGTTTTTTCTTGTTGTAATAGATTAGGACCTTTTTGTAATAGTGTAGGAACCTTGTAAATATTTCCTCAACATGAATAGAAGAATTTTTTCCACTTGGCTCCTTTATTATTTATCTTAATTGCTTGTCTCGTAGGCTATTTTGAGTAGTTTGGCAATCTTCGAGCATCTCAGTACTTGCATTCTTGCCTATTACTTTTTCCAGCGTTTTTGACTTGCAATTAACTTTATACTCTCCTTCTGCGGGCAGCAGCTTAGTAGGCCTTCTGCCCGCATTTTTTGAGTTTTCCTAACTCTTTATTCAAAACCCTTAGGCTTTTCGTGAGAGTCAGCCTTATTCTTCTATGATCGCGTTTGTTTAGCCTTGTGGCAAAGTTAGGGGTCTTGACCCCAGTTTGTCTATTTGGCTTTGTTAAACTAGTTTGATCACTCTCATCCATTTACACTTATTCCCAGCCTTGCGAGCTGTGGTGTAAGTCAAAAGTAGCCAAGGCAAGCATACTTTCATAGGGCATGCAGAAGGTGGCCGTGAGGCTATTGTCCGCGCAACAGAAAGGTAGGAGCATATTTTAGCATAGAGGCCCTTTAACCCCCTGGCATCTGTATCCCCTTATTGGAGGTTCTCACTTATTTGACCCTTTATTCAAAACTCCCTAAGGTTTTTCGTGAGGGTCTCGTGGCGATCTGGTGAACGGGCTTATATGTAGGCCTTTGTCACATACAGGCATGCGAGTAACGGCCTAACGAGGTCCTTCGCGCAATTAGTGGGTCCGGACTTCAGGTCATTGTCCCCACTAGAGTCCGTAGGCACGGGCATCATGGCCTTTGTACCTACGTTCATCTATATCCACTTATTCTTGGTGGTGTCACGCGAGCAGGAGGGAGTCCTCCCCGCGATCACAGTACGGATCGTAATGGATCTTTGTACATATATAGGCATGCGGATCCTTAGATCTTTGCGCATCAGTAAGTAGGAGCTCATATGTTGGCTCTTGAACTCACTGGCATCCGCACGCGGGCATCCACCTTAGCTTTTGAAATTTGGTGGGAATTGATTTTTGCATCAAAATATGATGATAACTTCTCCCTTATATATATATAGTCTATACTCCTTCCAAAAAATTACAAAGACTTCAAAAGAAGTATCTCTTAAGGTGGTCGCTATTCCGGGAGTGCTTA
This sequence comes from Adenophora triphylla var. japonica, assembly GCA_022495995.1. Lineage (NCBI taxonomy): Eukaryota > Viridiplantae > Streptophyta > Magnoliopsida > Asterales > Campanulaceae > Adenophora > Adenophora triphylla. Next base: position 106,512 of record JAFEMH010005998.1, read on the forward strand.
AGCTCTTCTCCCTCTTTTGGTCGCAACATATAGGTGCCCTCTTTGACTATCTTTGTAACCTCATATGGACCTTCCCATTTCGGGGACTGGCTTGTTGAAACCGGGTTGGGTCCCTTGGACCTCTACGCTTCCTGAGTACCCAGTCTCCAACGAAAAACTCCTTTTATTTACTCTTTTATCATGGTGCTTCTTCGCTTTACATGTTTGTAGTTCACCATTTTTCATGTGCCCGCATTCTCTTTCCTTCGAGATCGTCCAGGTCACACCTTGTTTGCCTCGTTTTGAGACTCGTCGAAGTATGTGACTCTGTACGAGGGTAGGGCTACCTCCACCGGAGCCATTGCCTCGACCCATACGTGAGCGAGAAGGGAGTTTCTCTGTTGAATTTCTTATCGTGGTGCGGACAACCCACAATGCGATGCAGAGCTCGTCCAACCAACGTCCTCCTCGTCCTTCCAAATTTTTCTTTAAGGCGGTTAGGACTAGCTTGTTCGCGGCCTCGGCTTGACCATTTCCACGAGGATAGGCAAGCTGCGGACTTACGGTGTTGCCGTGACCTTCATTCTCACACATTCGGCGGTGAATTTTGCGGAGAATTGGGTGCCATTATACGAAATTATTGCTCGGGGAACCCCAAATCGACAATAGATGTGGTCGTGGACAAAGCGATAGTGTTATCCTCGGAAATAGTGGCCAAGCCCTTTGCTTCCGTCCACTTGGTGAAATAATCCACGGCCACCACGGCATACTTGATGCTTCCTCTAGCGGTTGGAAATGGTCCAATAAGATCTATCCCCACGTATCAAACGGCCACGATGGTACTACGAAAGTCTGCTTTGTTGATGGTAGTCTAGGGATGTCCGCAAATCTACGGCACTTATCACATTTTCTAACATACTCCTGCGCATCCCTTCTCATTGTGGGCCAAAAGAATCCTTGGAATTTGATCTTGTGCGAGAGTGTGCGAGCACTGGATGTCCGCCACAAACTCCTTCATGAACCTCATAGAGTAAGTTTGTGACCATGTGAGTCTTAACACATCTTAGTAAAGGCTTGGTGAATGATCGCCGAAAAAGCACCCCATCGAGGACGAGGTATTTCGCGGACACCGATTACGATGGCTCTAGCCTTTCTTGGATCCTCGGGAGGGTTTGCTTTTCGATGTAATCCTTCATTTCATCCACCCGAGTCCCTTACTTGATCCTCGATATTGTTTATTTGTATTCGATCTATAGCGAGGTCTCTCCGTGAATTCAATGCGGCAATTTGTCTCCAACTCGCCAATTTCTTGCTCGGTTATTCTTGAGAGGAGGTCGGCTTCCACATTGTCCTCTCTCATGACTTGGTTCGGCTCATAGTAAGTGAAATTTTTGATGAGGGTTTTTGCAAGGTCACGATCTTGAGTTAGTCTTGGGTTGATAGTATCATACTCCCCCTAATTTGATTAACTATGGTGAGAGTCACTATTGATCTCAATATTCACGAACTCCCAAGTCTCTTGCCGGCTCCATGCCCAGCTATGATTGCTTCATATTCGGCTGATTGTTTGATGCCTCGAACTTGAACCTCAAGGCCACTCATGAATTTCTCCCCGCGAGGGTGCGATCGTAAGTATGCCCGCTCCAGCGATTAACTTGCTCGCGGAGCCGTCCACATATAAAGTCCACACCTCTTACGGAGCGCTCCCTTGGTTGAACAATTTACGTGCTCGGGCTTTTTGGGTCATCTTCCGATTACGCTCGCTTCCTTTTCCGAGGTCGCCGTCCGCTAATTTGAATGATGATTCTACTACAAAATCAACTAAGGCTGCGCTTTGATTGTCTTTCTCGGGGAGTAGGTGATCTGGAACTCGGTGAGCTCTATAGACCAAGCTAGCATTATCCCAGGGACTCTCGGTTTATGTAAAACCTTTCTAAGCGGGGCCTCGGTTAGTACGGTTATAGGATGTGCAGAAAAGTAGGCTCTTAATTTTCGAGCCGATACAAGCAAGGCGTAAGCTAACTTTTCTATATTAAGATAACGCCCATCTACGGCGGCCAGTGCCTTCCTTACATAATAAAGCTGGTTTTTGGGAGTTATTCTCCTCCCTCACAAGAACATTTGCTCTTGCGGATCGATAACGGCTAAATATAGAAAAAGCTCTTCTCAGAGACCGAGTGCTTGAGTAAGGTGGCTGCCCGAGGTATGTCTTGACTTCTTCAAAAGCGATGGCACTCGGTGCTCCATGTAAATTCGTCAGCTCTCTTCCCCCCTTTGAGAGTTTTGAAGAAGGGGAGGCATCGCTCTGCTGACCGCGAGAGGAAGCGGCCAAGGGCGGTGATGCGACCATTGAAGTTTTTGTACATCCTTCACGCGGGCGGGAGGTTTCATGTCTAATAGGGCCTGGATTTTCTCTGGATTAGCCTCTATCCCTCTTTGGTTGACCATGAATCCGAGGAACTTGCCCGCCTTGACCCCGAAAGCGCACTTAAGGGGTTTAGCTTCATGTTGTTATGGCGCAAGTTTTTGAAGGTTTCCTCCACATCGAGCTCGTGGGAGTTTTCCTTAGTTTTTATGACCATGTCGTCAATGTAGGCCTCAGATTTCTGCCTAGTTGGTTTTTAAAGACCGGATTGACCATGCGGCGATATGTGGCTCCTGCATTTTTAGCCCAAAGGGCATCATAGTGTAGCGGTATGTCTTGCCCGCGGCAATGAAAGCTACGGAGCGGACATCTTCGGGAGCCATCTGGATCTGGTGGTAGCCGGAGTAGGCATCAATGAAGCTTAGAACTCTGTGTCCGGCTATGGAATCCACCAATCTGTCTATGCGAGGAAGAGGGAAGCAATCTTTGGGGCATGCCTTGTTGAGATCGGTGAAATCAACGCACATCCTCCATCTCGCCATTGGATTTCTTAACCATGACCACATTGGCCACCCACTTGGGGTAGGAGATCTCCTTTATTATCCCCGCTTAGCAACTTTTCCACCTCTTCCTTGATGGCAATCTCTTTCTCCGGGAGAAATATCTGGATTTTTGGTGAATGTTTTTGAAGGAGGGGTCATCGTTGATTTTATGGAGGATCACGTCTCGCCGATGCCTTGCATATCTTCCACCCTCCAAGCGAATACATCGCAATTTGCTCTAAGGAACTCAATAAGTATCCTTCTTTCCTCGTGAATTTCCATTGCCCAACCTTAACTGTTTGCTCTGTGGAAGTGGGGATTGATTACCACCTCCTCGAGCTCGTCAGTTAGGTTGAAGGTCGCCGATTTCACGATTGTGCAGGAGTCAATGACAATAGTTGGGGGTTGACTGAGCTTCGATCGCGTTGCCATTGAATATATGATATCGCGGTCAATTTCCCCTCTATTCCTCGATCAATATATCCTCCCTCAACAGGGCAGCCAACTCGCTTTGATTTTCTGCTCATTTTGAGCTCCACCTTTGTGGAATGGAAAGAAAGCATGCCAATTGGTACGGGTGGCGGCGGGAGTGCAAGGGCTTTCCCCTTTGTAGATTTGTCCTCGCCTTTTCCCTCTATTATTTTGTCTTTGCCCTCTATCTGCATGCGTGATGTCCGGCCTTTCTGTTCTTTCCTTTTTTCCTCCGAGTACTCGGAGAGAGGAATCTCCCGGCTGGTTCTTGATGGTAGCAACCCCGCCCGGGTGTTAAATTTCACCCTTCGTGGGGGACGGACGCAACTATTCCCAATTCGGCTCTCGAGCAGCTACGCCGAGAATGGCATTGTATTGGGAAGGAAGATCGACCACCATGAAAGTTATCTTGGCCGTCTTCTGCATGGGTTTTTCTCCAATAGCTACGTCAAACACAATCGTCCCCTTTACCCTTACAAACGTGGTTTGTGAAGCCTTCGAGCATGCCCGCATATGGAGTGAGATGTGCTTCCGTCATTCTCATTCCAATCAAAGTATGGTAGTAAAGTATGTCGCGGCAAACTCCAAAGTATCTACCAACACTCGGCCTATGTTTGCCCGGTTGATTCTCATTCTGAGGGTGAGTGGCTGTGTGGAATGAAAAAGGGTGGAGGCAAGTTCACTCCTTTTGAACCCAATTTCCTGCTCTTCCTCCGCCGGGCGGGGATGGAGAAAACCTTCTCTAATGTCCGAATTTGGAGAGACAACCGCCTACTAGTGGGAGGTTCCTCCCCAATGAAGTTAATGTCATAGTCCCCAAAATCGTCATCATTATTATCTCTTTCATTCCTGTCCGGTCCCCGCGTGTGTCGTGCCCGCCGCCGATCATTGTTATTGGGGGCGTGATTGGTTCCCTTAACCCACTTCGTTAGCTCCCGTTATTAATTTTCTCGCCGGATTACTCGCTTGTTGGAAACAATCCTCGATTAGTGCCCGTGGTCGTTGTGAAACTCACAATTTAAGTCTACTCCTCTCATTTGGCTTTCGAGCATGGGGGAGGAGGAGGAAAGTCTCGAGGCTCTCATGATCACCACCCTTGGGTCGGTGAGCTCTGTATAAATTGTTTCGGCCACGGCCTTTTTGAGCCTTTCTCGATCCCCGGCCTCTGTTTTGCCACTGATTATTGGCATGAGCGGGCTCCGGGTGGTCTCCTGGACTGGCTTATCCTTTCTTTCGCGTAAGCTCGTGGAGCGGCACACTAGGCTCTTCGGCGGAGGCAATGGCCGATGCTCTTTCATACATTTCCTCCATCGATTTAGGTTTGTTGGAGGCAAAATTCATTTTGAGGAAGGAGTTACCGAGGCCGCCTTCAAAACATAGTCCGATGTCCCCCTCGTCCGGGTCCACAATCTCCTCGCTCACCTTCCCGAACCGGGATATATAATCTTTTGTAGGCTCATTTGGTGCCCGCTGACACGGACAAGATCTGTCTTTGGTCTAGCGGGCACACTCAAGCTCCGGCAAGAAAGGCATTGAGGAAGAGGACTCGAACCGATCAATGACCGGATACACCGGGCTTGAGGGCTAGCATCCAAGATAGGGCCTCGCAGTGAAGGTCGCAGCCTAAAGCTTTGCACATCACCGACTCATCCGCGGAGAATAAAGCCATCTCGGCCCTCAAATCTTCCCATATGACTTTTGGCATTTTTGGATCCGTCATAGGTGTCCATCTCGGGGGGTTTGCCCTTACGGATCGGTGCCCGCGCAATTTTATCGCTGAAGGCGTCCATAGTGCGGCCACACTTACGGGCAGCCTTCGATGGGTTTCCCACATCTTCGCATGAATTCCACAAACTCGGGGTTCCGATCATCAACCTTTTGCTTTTTAGCCCGTGGAGTCACGGCCTTCTCTGGCCGGAGCCAAGGGTCTCGGCTTTGGACTTCGCACGGTGATTTGATCGTGCCTCTTCCCCTTTCCTCGCTATCATCTACATGCACCACGCTCCGTCCGGCCTGGCCGTCCGCGCCAAGTGCCGGGTCAACTCGGTTTGCCCCACAGCCTTGACTAGCAAGCGAGTGTGCGGGAGCTCGTTGGGGAGAACCTTTGTGACCCTTGAGGGAACCGTAGCCCTCCATTGGCCTCTATTTCAAATATTTCCATCTCCGCGTCGTTGATGGCCATGGCCTCCGCGACCGGTTTGATTTGGAGGCTAGGATTTCCTTCCTTCTCGTGATCCGTTGCGGGGAAAGTGGGGTGGTCGATTGGTGTTTTTTATGCGAGCTTGGGGAGTTTTTGGGCTAGTGTTTAGTAGGGCTTGAGCTTTCTCGGCACGGGCTTCCTCGGCTAACCGGTGGAGAGCTCGTTGAGCCGGGGATTTTGAGGCCGAGAATGGGCCCCCATTCCGTTGAAGACAGAGTTGGTTTGCCTTTCCCTATTGTTATTGGAGGGTTCGGCTTGGTTTTCCTCCTCTATGGTTAAATGACCAGCATTTTTAGAATTTGAGACATGTCACGTAAAGGTGAAAATAATCGAAAAGAAGTGTCTTTTGACGGTCAGCTGTTTAGACTACGGGGTGTCTACGAAAACAAAAGTTTTAAATGGGAAAAAACTTAGTGACGTAAAATAGAAGAGCCTTTCGGCACTGAATTTGTTTAGGACACGTGAGGTGCCTTGAAAACAAAAGATTTTTAACGAGAAACGAAAGAACGTCGGCAAATTTTCCTAGCAATGGAACCACCGATGACGCCACAGCCTTTTCGGGGTCAAGCGGTTCAAGGATATCTGGCTAGGATATATTTGGTGGATTTGTGTACCTAGATCACAACACAAACAAGCACCGTTAAGGTCAAAGTTGGATGTTACTCCAACTCAGGCCCTCGGGTGTGAGAGTAAGAATACTGAGTAATAAGGCTTTGAATACCTTTGGAGTGTGTGTGTTTAGGTTTAGAGAGTAAAAGAGCTTACTCAATTGTATATGGAACTTACCTTGCCCAAGGGGGTAAAGGCCTTCTATTTATAGGCAATGCCATGGTGTTTGTTGAGGTAAGCAATGAGATCAGCCCTAGGGGGCACTTTGGTATTTGACCAGCTACACGTGTCCGCAGCTAATTGGTCCTGTCAGGGAGGGAACATTGACTGTCCAGGGAACATGGCTGAAAGGGACATGAGCCGTGTAGCCGGCTTATTGCATTAAATGGAATAGTAGGCGCCGGACTGAGCCGCATTGAATGCGTGATGGGGGAGCCGGCAAGTGGCCTGTCAGAGCCAGTAAGCTAACTTGCTCAGTAAGGCTTGACATTAACCGGGAAGCAGCATGTGCCCGCGGTCAACGTTGTGCCCGCAGTCAAAGATATATGACGCGAGCACGGTTGATGCGGGCATGACTTCTGCGGGCACGGATCCAGCGAGCAGGGTCCCAATGGTCCTCGAAGAGGATGATGCGAGGAGGGACACGATCTTGACCACAAGGGCCTATTTGTCCGCGGTCTCCCCTCCAGCGGTCTAGGAACTGCCACGTCACTGGTTCCTTGGACTAGACCGAGCGCGGGCCCGGTCCAGTAGATCCGGGCTCATCAAATTGCTTACCTAATTAAGATCTGTAGACTTGCAGTTTGGATAATTGGTGCTCACTACAATTGCTAAAATCATGGACAACGAAGAGGCATAGAGGAAGAGTGTTAAGAGGGAAATTTCTTGGCTTTTCCTACTAGGCTCATGGTGTTATGAATTTCATTGAAAATTTGAACTTTTTCAAAGTACTGTACCTCATTTTGGAACTTAGTCACCCCATTTATTACAACTATAAACACTTGTATGATCAGTCTAGACTGATCCTTGTTTACCTGATGCATAATTGTAAGGGTTATTTGGTCAGGTTTTTGACTGCTTTATTTACATTCTTGAGACTTTGCTAAGTAAATTGTTTAGCATGTTCTATTTTTTTCTGGCTTGCGGAGACTATTAAACTAGTGGAAGAAATCCCTTGTTGTGCAGATAAGAATGCCAATGAGAATGCTATTCCCTTTTTCCCAACATAAATGTCCAAAAAAAAATAAAAAAAATCAAATTTGATATTCATCAAGAGCAAATTTGAAAAATAAATTAGACATTCATTTTGAGAAGGATGGAGTAATTCACAACCAGAAATCAACTTCAATCATATAGAAATCAGAATTTAAAAGAAAAAATTACATACAATGAAGAGGAGATAAGTACCTATTTCGTCTTTAACCTATAGTCACTTTTTCGTTTTAGTCCGGATTGTATTTTTTTTTCGTTTTCCCCCTTAAACTCATATTTTTTATGCTGATGTCGTACTTTCGCCAGTGTTCCATCCATTTGCCCGTTAAAAATGCCTATTTGGCATGGTAACATCATTAATATGCTGAGTTGGCTCTTAAAGCTTAAAGCTGTTGAAATTGGCTGGGGTGAAAGTGTACAATACTAAACTGTTGACCCCTTAAATTAACTTTTTGCATTATTTAAACAACAATTTAAAAAAAAAAACTATTTTCATTTATAAATTTCTTATTATTTAGTATTCATTATTTTTTTGGTGAAAAATATTTATTAATTATTAGTTTAACTATATATTTAGTTTTATCATTTTTTTTCTCTCCCTTTTTTTCTTCATAAATTATTAATTGATATTGTACTAATTTTATTTAAAAATTCTACTTTATTATTATATATAGGTATTTCAACACAACCATAACCACCATCAAATGACAATTTGTAACCACCCCCTGCCACCACCATCATTGCCACTATCAAATGTCCATCGTCATCACCACCATCCACAATCACCCTTCAAACTGAACACCCAACACCACCAAATACCTGTCACCACCACCGCCACCCTTCAAACCAAACACTTGCCACCACCACCATCTTTCAAACCGCACCCAACACCACCAAACAATTGTCACCCCATCTAACATCCATCACATCCATTAAAAATACAACCAAATCTGAATGAAAATTAAAATGAAAAATTTTAATTAAAAACAACACAAACATTCAAACACCAAAATCTATACAAATAGAAAACAGATCCCAGATCTGAAAAATAACAAAGCACCTCGATTTGAAAAAAAAAATAAATTACTGGAAATATTGAGATAAAATCTCAGATCTGAAAAGAATTTGATAGTTTCAATGGCCTTGAATAGTTTTTGGAAAACACAGTGTTGTCCCGAGTGTTAGGCAACACTGATCACAACACGTAAAAATAACCACTTTAAAGTAATAGAAAGAATTAACACATCGGAAAAATGACACAAAGAGATAATTTTTACACGTTATATAATTATAACTTGTGAGAGCCTCATGGCTAAAAATAGACTTTCACTAAATATATATGTTAAGTACAAAGTCTATAACAACTCCTATCCTCTAAAGAAAATAAGGATTACAAAACATGCTAGGTACAAGAACCTAAAAACAAATAACACTCTAAACACAATCAAAAGACTAGAACAGATTAGTTTTCAACAAACAATTTATGAAAATTGGATTGTGTTGGGTGAGGTGTTGTAACATACTTAGCAATAATGGTCTAAAAATAAAAGCTATCTCTCTTGGTGTGTTTTTATCTTCATTGTAGTAGCCTTTATATATACTTGAAGTACTTGGTGGCTAATCAATCTCGCAAATTTTAGCCATGTGAGAGAGTCAACATGCGATTCAGCTCGTCACTCCACTCAGGGACCCAATAATCTTCCTCCTTCATCGACTCAGAATGTTTTTCGGGCAGAGGGAACTCACATCCCTTCCTACTTTCCACCAAGATCAGGTGGCTATTCCATCCAGATACCTTGTTGGGCAGGTTAACAAAAAGCTTTGGGGCATTAGCTTTGGCCGGGGTGCTGATCCCCCAGGTCTTATAATTCATCACTACCTTAAAAAAATCCGAACACATACATACATGGCTCGTACCCAACAAAACTGCAGATCATGGAAAATGCCACCAGCACCATAACTACATTCGCACCAAGCTGCATGGGGACCGCGGCTATACATTCAAGAAACTCGCATATGAAGGGGTCAAAAGGAAGTCTCAACCCACCCTCGAACTGACCATAATAAAAAGCTACTTAGGTCGTACTTAGTGTCCAGTACGACTAAGATTGAAGCTTCCTTTGCTTCTCAGTAAAGTGGGAGAGTTGGAAATCTACTTAGGAAACCTCAAAATGATCATGGAGGATCCTTATACGAGATTTAGCATTTACTTGCCGATCAAAGGTTTGGGGGCCACGTAACCCATCTCATTTCGGCGTGGAACCACTGTGGAACAAAATTTATCCACTATTCTGTCGGAGGAAGAGTTCAAGGTCGCAGAGCCCGCAACATGTTGGTCGTTGGTCGCCATTTCTAAAGAAGACACAGAAACAGGGGAATCAGACCTATTAGAAGAAGAATCCGAGCTATCTAAGGACGGCCTATATTTCCTTGGGAAAGCTAGCCTATCACGAGGAAACAGTGGCTTGTTGGACTTAATGTAGAAGATGATTAGATGGTCAATTAACTTATTAAAAAGACGGAAGCATATAATCTGATGATCGTCGGCCACTAAATCCCCCATACTCTCACCCGCTATACTTTCACTCGCTGTGAAACCAATCTCACCAAAAAACAAACTCTACCTTTTTAAGATGGTGACACACTATTCTAAAGTCAATTTCTCCCATGGACCTTCTAACCGTTTATAAATCCTAAGGTTCACACAATTGTATCCATACCTAACCCCCAACTCGAAGCCGAAGGTCCTACACATGGCAGGAAAAAGGGAAAACTTCAAAATTAAACCTAAAAAGAGAGAACCGGAGAATACCTTAAGCTTTCAAAGAGGGGAAAGGAACTGTGACGTCGGAAGAAGGATTGCTACTTGCCGGAGATAATTTCCTTGTCGTTATTTCTTATTGTGTGCTTATGAAGGTTAAAGACGGTAAAGTTTGAGAACGAGTTAAACTCTCCCTTTTATACCTCATTTTCCTTACCTGAATTGGAAAGGTTGGGATAAACTGTTAAATTATTGTCAAAACATGGGCCGAATTAAAAGCCCATGCTGTTTCCCAAGGTGAATGTCCAATAGACACAATCCGTACCATTATTGTGGATATTACGGCACATTAAATACAGCTCATCCAACCGCCAAAAGTTAATCGTCGAGAAGCGACCTACAACTAACGAGTCGACCTTCGATCGTCGCCTCAAATCCGTAATCAATTTTTCTTATATAACTTCCTACCCGACAAGCCGAGCTAGAATGTTGGGGGCCAATGAACGGAATAAAAGTGATGGGTCAGGCCTAACGGGCTGGCCCCATACCCAAGCAAGCCCAAAAAAGCACCAAAATATAAAAGGCATCACCAAGTTATCCAAACTATGCTAGCCCTTCGAGAAGGCCAGTCGACCAATCTCATTGTCCGACCTTCCTTTTTCCCGACTTAGCTTCGTCCGACATACGACCCACTTCTTGTACACTTTACCTAGTCAAGGCACGAAATCAGGTCGACCTCGATCATTCAAGCGACCTCGACCAAACAACACGTGCGCCTACCTACATCGTCATCTGTAACCACCGCCTTCTACAATCTTGTAGACCGTTATGCCTATATTATATCTATGATTCATGGTATTCGAAAATGTCCATTAAACGACACTATATATAACATACCATATACAACGTGAAAATGTAATATCACTTGAGCTATTTTGAAACTAAGCAACTTCAATATTGTTTAATACATATTCATAACTCTTTATCTCATCATCACGCCGAATGATTTTAGCCGGATATCATCATGTCAAGTCATTTGTTTGAGGTTTCAGGTTCTAGTTGTCGGAGATCAACATTTTGATGGATTAAGGCTGTTCTGGATTGATTCATGCTTCATCATCCACCAATAATAGCTAATCGACCGACAATTTCATTGGTCGGTGTTCTTGGGGCACACTTAAGAAAACTTAACTCGTGAGAAAATCTCTGATACCATGTTCACCATCAAGTGTCTTATTTGCAAGTCCACATACGTGTGCAAAGACAGAAACGAGAGTAGCAAAAATATCAGCCATATGTATATGTAGTTGTAGGATGGCATTTCTCGTGATTCCGTTGCCGAGGCAGGTGCCTCATCTAGGCGAGGCTAGCACCTGAGTTGCCGTAGCATTGGTCTTTGGTTGGTGGCTTTGAGGCGGCCGCATGGGTGAGGCCTGGGCAAGCGCCTGGAGTCCAGTAGCTTGGGCGTGGCTTGGCATCGTGCGAGGCGGACGCCTGGGCCAGGCGAGGCGGCCGCATCAACGACAGAAGGTTATAGCCGTGGCTGGAGCCTCGCCAGGCGGGCGCCTGGTATTCCTTGAGGCGGGCGCCTGGGGCGACGGGGAGGGTTTGGGACCTACGGGCTTTTGTCTTAGTTTTCATAGTTGGGCTTGGGTTTGTGTCTTATATAAATATTGATTGTAATCCTATGGAACTGTATGATACATTGCACATATAATATAAAGGCAAGGTTCAAAACCCCAATCAATTTCCATCTCTTTTCTCTTTCGATTTCTCAATTGCTTATGTGTTCTTAGTTATTGTTTCATAGCTTCCGCTGCTATTGCACAACAACTGGTATCAAAGCACGGTTGCGATGGCTGGGGTTAATTCTATCACCGTGAAGTTCGATGTTCAGAAATTCGATGGGCATGGAAACTTTGCATTGTGGCAAAGGAGGGTGAAGGATTTTCTAGTTCAAGCAGGCTTGGGAAATGTTCTTCGGCATTGACTAAACACGATGATGTCGAAGAAGGACCATGGAAGGAGTTGCAAGAACGGGCTGTATCTTCAATACGGCAGTGCCTTGTGGACGAGGTGGTGTATCATGTGATTGATGAAGAATCACCGATGAAGGTTTGGGAGATTTTGGAGGGTCGGTATATGTCAAAGTATTTGTCAAACAGGTTGTATCTCAAGCAAAGGTTGTATGGGCTTAAGATGGCAGAGGGTTCGGATCTTGAATCTCATATCCACACGTTTAATCAAATACTCAATGATTTAGTTAAGGTGGAGGTAACGTTCGAGGAGGAGGATAAGGCATTGATGCTGTTGAATTCGTTGCCCTCTTCTTCAACATACGAAAGCCTTATTACTACGTTGACTTGGGGGAAGGATACTGTGGAATTGCAACCGGTCACAGAAGCTCGTTTAGCTTTTCAGAAACGGAAGAAGTCCGTTGAAGAACCTGCGGGTGAGGGGTTATTTGTGAAGGAGAATCAAGAACGTGGGAGAGCCCAGTTCCGGGATAATTCGCAGAGGCAGAATTCCCGTTCGCAGTCAAGGAAGAAGTATAAGGCGAATTGTTTCAAGTGTGGGCAAAAGGGGCACAAGAGGCAGAATTGTCCGGAGAAGGGAAATGGTAAAAGCAAAGAAGGATCTTCAAAGTCAGTTAATGTGGTTGAAGATTGCTCGGAGGACGTGGATGGTGATATGCTCACGACTTCATCAGCTGTAGAGCACCCGACAGATTGTTGGATTCTGGATTCGGCATGTTCGTTTCACGTGACGGCAAATCGTGATTGGTTCAATACCTACATGTCAGTTAATTCTGGTATAGTTACTATGGGTAATGGTGCTACTAGTAAAATTGCTGGCATAGGAACTATAAGAATTAAGATGCATGATGGTGTGGTTAGAAAGTTATGTGATGTTAGACATGTACCGGAGGTTTCTAAAAATCTGATTTCATTGGGTACCTTGGATGCTAACGATATGACCTATAAGGCTCAAGGTGGAGTACTGAAAGTTGTTAAGGGTGCTATGGTGGTAATGAAGGGTGAGAGAGGCTCTAAAAACATCTATAGGTTGCTAGGAAGCACGGTTGTAGGTGGAGTAACATCCGTTGAATCTGAGGTTGATACTGATGCCCTTCTATGGCATATGAGGCTTGGTCACATGGGTGAAAGAGGGATACGGGTAAACATACAACAAAGGGCATTCTCGATTATGTTCACTCAGATGTGTGGGGGCTGGTTAGAACAGAATCTAGAGGTGGACATTATTACTTCGTGACTTTTATTGATGATTTTTCGAAAAAGGTTTGGGTTTACTTCATGAGGCTCAAGTCAGAAATTTTTGAGAAGTTCAAGGTGTGGAAAGCTGAAGTGGAAAATCAAACGGGGCGAAAAATCAAGTGTTTGAGAAGTGATAATGGGACAGAGTACACAGATGGCGAGTTCAAGAAGTTCTGTAGAGAGCATGGAATCAAGAGGCACTACACAGTACGCAAGACACCACAGCAAAATGGTGTGGCTGAAAGGATGAATAGAACTATTGCGGAAAGGGCTAGGTGTCTACGATTCAATGCGGGGTTGGCGAAGAACTTTTGGGCTGATGCAGTGAATATGGAATGTTTCTTGATTAACAGATCACCTAGAGTCTCTTTGGATAACATGTTTGCGGAGGAGGTATGGATGGGTAATGAGGTAGACTTCACCGATATCCGGGTGTTTGGGTGTCCATCCTATGTGCATATTCCTGGTGAAGAGCGGTCGAAGCTTGACCCAAGGTCAAAAAAGTGTGTCTTTCTCGGGTATGAAACAGGTGTGAAAGGATACAAGCTTTGGGATCCAAAGTCAAGCAAGGTGATGATTAGTAGGGATGTAGTCTTTGATGAAAAGGCTATGTTGAAGTGTACTCAAGATGATAAGGAGAAGGTGCCAGAAAGCAAAGAGGGCGATGTAAGTACGCCAATCCAATTCGCGACCTTTCCAGATGCATTTTAATATGATAAAATTGCATTTAAGGGTGTTTTGGCAAATTCCCGATCCATCCCGAGACTTCCGGAAACATTTCATAAGTTTCACGTGAAGGAAGTACTTTTTTGTACTTTGCTCAGGCTAAGGGACCTAGAAGGAATAAATCTGTTTTGGACTTTTTGGGAATTATCCGAGAAGGTTCTAGAACCAGATTTGGCGCCAAAAACGGTTATGGTCACCTTGTGTCACGCGACAAGTCGAGGCATGGCAGTGGTTACGTTACGTCGTGCGACACAAGGCTACCATGGACTGCAGCTATAAATAAGACCCTACCCCTCTCAGTTTTAGATCCGAATTTGAACCTCCCAAAGTCACTCTGCCAAAATTCATCCAGAAACTCTCTCTCCTCCTTTCCCACAAAAACTACCCAATTCCCCTACCAATTCCCTCACCTCTCACCTCTCTTCAACCCATTTCCTCTCCTTACTCCCTCATACACTTCAGATCCTCTCATCCAGCTCTCAGTTCGTGCTCAGCTCTCCATTCAGAAGGTTGAATTGAAGACTCCTACACCTAACTTGGTGTAAGAGTTGAGGACTACAAGGGTAGCTAGTCTCTCTCTCTCGCTCTCTCTCATCTCATTGTTTAATTGTGTTTCCTTCTTCTCCACTTGATAATCAGGCTCCATCTGCCTCAGATTATCAAGTGGCAACTGCAATCTCTCTGTTTAAATCGTTTATGCTTTGAGTCCAATTGCTTGATTATGATGTGATCTACTTAGATTGGCAATTTGGATATCAAGGGAGTGTGGATCTCCCATATCTACACTCCTTTGATCAATTAGTATCTAATTCATATTGTTCTTATTGGTTTTGATATAATTGTTGTGTATCTGTTGGATCTGCATCTCAGTTTGTGAGGTACCTGCAGATGGTAACACTATGTCACGCGACACATTTGGACATGAGGAGTCCTGTGTCACGCGACATGTCATGACCATATGCAGGGACCATTGTTTCAGTTGTAATTCATTCTAGTTGGCTATTTTCATATTCAGATATGTGTTTATGTTGTTTAGTGCCTAGATCTGTTCTTAGTTATAGTTTTATGTTCATATAAAGGTTGTGTGATTTGTCAGTTGTGAGCCTCTGCAAGGTGACCGTTGATGTCACGCGACATACTTGGACAAGGGAGTCCTGTGTCACGCGACATAGATGATCCTTTGCAGAGGACCTGAGTCCTTTTGTAATCTGTTCTCATTGATGTAAAGGGATGTGGCCTCCCGGACAACTGGTCTACAAGTTGTAATGATCTTGCCTATTCAATAAAATTCATGTTCATCGCATTTGCATATTATCATTGTTTGCACATTGTTTTGAATTATTTGGATGTCTAGATTAGAGAGACTCGTCTACGGACGAGGCGTGTTGGGTGAACTCTCAGTTCTTCCCAACACGTAACCTGACCCCCGAACCCGTTCTCTTTCAAAAGGTTTTTCAAAGTGCACCTCTCAAAGCATGGCGTGGCGACTCCTTCATTTTATTTTATTTTTTCGGCGAGCGCACATTCAGTGGCGACTCTGCTGGGGAATTTGTGTTTTTGAAAACCTATTTTTTTCGAAAACTAAGAGGGTCATACTTTCGTTCGTTTATACATCCAATGTATTCATTTTAATGTGCATCCTCGATAATCATGTGCGATACATGCATTTTATGAGATCTTACAACTTGTAGGGCTTTTGTGTGTCGTTTGTGGTTTATATGTGTTGCTTTACTGGTTGGTTTCATCCCTTGCCAAGGAGAGGCAGGGGCTAATCTCAGTTTTGCAAGGTCTGGTTCAGTGACTCTCTTGGTCGTGCGACATCTTGGTCCCATGCTGTTCTGTGTCACGCGACAAGAGTAGTCACTGGAAAGGTTTCAGGTTCTAGTTTGAGGGCAGTCCCTTGAATCAAGAGAAAGATTGCTCAGCTGACTGTTGTCCCTTCTTTTTTCTTCCCTGAGTGTGTGTGTGTGTGTTTTCTTTTTAATAAATAAAATAAATAAATAAAAAACTTTCTTTTTTTTTTGTAAATAAAAGAATATAGTCATCCGCACACTACATCACATAGTTTTAGAACCCTCGGGTGCGATTGACGGCATCGCGGACGGTGATAATATTCGCCTACGCTTGAGCGCCTAATGTCAAACCCATTCCCCTAGTGCGTTTAGGTGGCACCACACTTAAACCTTACCCACGGTTGGTTTTTGATACAACGTTTTAACTACACCAAAATGAGTTGTTTTTTGAAATTTCCAATAAGTCTTTCTACCTTCCTCAAAACCCCGCACCTTGTGGGCATGTTGCCAACGCAACATGGTTTCACGTGAGGACATGTCACTCCCGTGGCGTGTCCTAAACGAGAGATCATGCCGCATTGTCACCATGCACCGACGAGAGGTCATGCCGAATTTTTCTTGGAAATTCCCCGAGAATACCTGTTATGCTGCCCAAATTTCCCTAGAAATTGGGGCTACTTGTCCGTCCCACGTCGTGTTAGGTTTTGTTTAGGTATCATCACTTATTATTAATTTCAAATGCAAAACATTTAGTGTAATGTGAACGTTGCGTCCCTAGGCTTCCCCAAGGTATAGTTTGCGTAAATAAAGGATTAGCCTTTCCCAACCATTCTTAGGATTTAAACCACCGATTTATACTTAAAGATAAATAAATTGTTTGCGCGAGTCTGTTCTCTCCGTTCCTTCTCCTTCTTCCTCTCCCGTATTCCCTTTTCTTTCCTCACCTTATAAACCCCTATCCACCCTCTGTAGTGGTAATAAATTGGGAACATGTTCTGATATTCTGTGATCTTTAGGGGAGAGTTTCCTATCTTTGAAGCACTTCCCGTAAAGCTTTTATCTGTTCCGCTTTCCGAGATGTCTGGTGCAAAAGATATGCCATCCGCTCAGCATGGAATTATCCCTACTTCAGGCCAGCTAGAATTGAATGATCTTTCGGTAGCAGAGTTGCGAGCTGCTCTTGAAGCCGCTATGCTTCGTGAATGTAAGGCTCAACTGCTAGCCCAAATTGCCAAAGCCCGAGAGGAAGAGACTCACGCTAGATTTGTGGAAGCAATGCGCATCCGGGGGGCTACAATAATTCACCACGAAGATGGATCGTATGAAGAAATTATCAAGTTAAATAGTGTTGATTACGGAAATGGAGATGCAATGAAAGGGGTGGTTGAAGATGAGCAAGATAAAATCCCTTCCCCGATGCCTCATGTGATTCAAACTCAGATTGAGGATGAACAACCGACCCTTGAAGCTTTCAGTTTTCCTAATCAACCTGATATGAAGAGTCAATACCAGCCAGATTCCCAAGGGTCATGCCATTATTTTACTCAGAAAGGATCACTGCTATTCCACCTTGACCAAGTTCTCCTGCAAGGAAGTGCTTCGCAGCCACCAGTGAGTTCATATGGTTTCAGCTTGTCACCCCCGCATGATCAGCATTCAGGACCAACCTCATATGTGACTGTGAATCAAATGTCTTTTATTCCAGCTGTGAACCCTATTCAGCCAGGGACGGTAATACCCGGGTCCTCTCCAAAGAAAGTTCGAACGGAAAAGAAGAAAGCGTATTGGGGAAATGTAGGAATGTCTATGAATAAATTTCTCAAGGTCTTGGTGAGCGGAGGTTTGGTTCAGCCGCTAGTTAATTATATCCCTCTCCATCACAATGAGAACATAGATCCAAGCAAATATTGTGACTATCACCAATATTCGGGACATACCACCTGTGCCTGCATACAATTGAGAAGGGTCATTCAGGAGCTCATTGATGAAGGAAAGATCGAAATAGGTTCCCAGGAAGAAAGCAATGTTCAAGATCTCCGTTAGTTTCCATCTCCCAAGAAGCAGGAATTTGATGATTTGGGAATAACAACTGAGGAAGCTTTTAATGGTTTGATGCGAAGAGCAATGATAAAGCCGCTTGATAATTACCATCCCACCAAGCACAATCCGAAATTGGATCGCAGTAAGTATTGTTACTATCATCAATACCCTGGTAACGCCACCAACGACTGTGTTCCCCTGAAGATGTTGATTCAAAGAATGGTTGATGAAGGAAAAATTGAGAGAGCTCCTCCTAAAGTGGCCAATAACCCTCATCAGCAATTTCAAAGCTTCCCCATGTGAAAAGTCAGTCAGTCAGGCATCGTAGGGTCTTAGATGGTTTTATCTTGCTAGTAGATGTTTGTTTTACGATTTGAGTCTATTACACCCTTATTATGAGTCTTTTATTTCAATGAATAAAATATTTATTTCTATTCTCGCTAGACTCGAGACATTACTTGTGCGCCCACATTACATTTTATTGAAATGGTTTTATTCTACATAATCACTTGTGCTGGTCACCGACTAATGCTTTGAAATGACTAATGTTTAAATTGTCAGAGTGAGAAAACCGACTGATATCCCCATCTCGCATCCCATATGCTCACATCTCTTTCATAACCTTGTTGTTTGATGAATTTGCATGGATCTTCCTCGAAGTAATCCTAAGCAAGCAAATGAAGACTTGATTTCGTTCGGATCATCCGGTAGGGACTGCGGTTGAAACCTTTCATCCCTAGGAAAACCTTTACCTTACCCTCACCTAAACAATACCCCTTCGGTTCAAGATCGGCATGTTTGAAACCCATCGCCAGAAGAAGAGGGACTATCCTTGGGGCTCCTGCGATTCAAAAGAAGCATTGACCGTCTCCAAGCGCAAGAACAATGGAAAACAATGATCTATCCTGGGGACTAGCTGAAACACTCCTCTCAAAGGCAAAATTGAAAAAAAAAGAGATAAAAAAAAAAGAAATAGAAAAAAAGAAAAAATGGAAGAAAAGGAAAAGAAAGAGAGCCTAGTCCCTAGCAATCCTCTCAGAAGCAAAAGTCAAAAGATCTGGTCGTTACTCAAAAAGGAGTCTCAGAGTAAATAAAAGATAGCGCGGATGTCCCCTCACCTGCCCTAACCAATTCCAAGCCGTCCTCTCGATTTTAGAGGACATTCCCAATACCATTCCCTTACCTTTGACCAAAAGCCAAATGATCGACCTCTCATTCCTAGAAGCAACAAAGATGCAATCACAAGATATCCTTCCCTTAGAAATCCCCAAACACATACCCAAGAGCCAACCTCTCATCTTTAAAAGTCCAGTCAACAAAAGGCCTAGCCGACCTCCTATTTTAAGAGGTCATGATATCTTGAATCACCCGAAGACCGATCGAAACCCCGAGTCCCAGTCGCAGTTTCATTCCAATATCATCGAGATCTAAAACAGATTATTGCTTAAAAGAGGAGCCAAGTCCATCCCGGCTCAAAGGACCGTCAAGCGAAGATCGTGCAAATTCCATCCATTTGTTCAATGTTTCATGTGAGCATATTTCATTTCTCCTCCGCAGACACTTTCCGTGAACGTCCCACTGGGCTTCACATCCGTGTCTCCTATCGACACTCCAAGAGGACATGTGTTGCAATTCTCAAAATTCTCAAAGGTCCTCAAATCCCCGAATTTTACCATTCATCCTTTTCATTCGGGACGAGCCGAACTACGGCGACCTGAGCTCCTCCCAAGGAGGGGAACGTAGGCAACCGTCACTGGTTCGGTCGAAATCACCATCAAATCTTGAAAAATCTGGTCTCTTCAAAGGCCGTCCCTATACACAGATCTTTTGTTCCGTCCTTCCAAGTTTGATTCTCGATATCAGTGGGTTTTCTTCTCATGATTAATTGAAATATTTATTTATGTCGACTTTGGCGGTTGAGTAACCTGAATATCTATAAAAGGTTTTAAGCAACTTTGTGATCATCGTGAATAAGACAGGTTTTCAAGTGTCTCGACCAGTCTTCTTCTCTGCATTTTTAGGACATAGAGCTAAACACTGTACTTCTGTCAGGAGGGGCTTCCATACACTTTTCCCTACCTTGTGACACTTATTCTCTCTCAAAAGAGTCAAACCTAAAGCGAGAAATGTCAAATACAAGTTCGGGAATCACTCCCACCTTTCGGAAAATATGCCCCTGCACGTAAACACTTCTAAATCTTGTCCGCTGACTGATTGACTGAAGTTCAGAGAATGGTCTCCTCTTGGGATACACGATATTTTGAAGGCAATCAAACTGGGGCTTGGTTAAAGAAGAAGACTGATGGGTTCATTTGTATGTGGACACCGGGGTTGGCTTTTGAATTTCAACCCCCAGGAATGGATTGGTTAATTAAAGAGGTTACTCCATATTGGGGCTACTGAATCTCATGCTTTAGGTCAATGGAGGAGTTTTGAAATATTGGGAAAGTCTAATTTTGAAGCTCTGCTTGCGTGATTTGTTGTGTCACGCGACATAAAGTGTCCCAGCTATCCTGAGTCGTGCGACATCATGTTACCAACACCAGACATCAGTGACTTGCAATCTGATCAATACCAGGGTACGCCCCGACTTGTCTCCAACTACAGAACAACAAAGTCACCCTGCAAATATCATGGGAGAGGGACTCATTTCGACAGCATACACACTCACCCTCCATGTACAAAATAAACCCCGAAAACCATTCATACTTGTGCCATTGTCATTCAAACCAAAAATCCATTCATCATCATTACCCCAAAAAGTGGACTCGTGCAAACAACAAAAAATGAATAACATAAAGGCTAGCAACAATATACTGAATCTAGGAAAAGTAATTAGGTTCTTAACAAAATAAAAAAAAAGGAAGAAGAGTGTTTGTTCATTTTCTTTGCAAAAAAGGGTACAATAGTCAAAAGAGAAATGTCTTGATGCAAGAGGCTACTCCAAGCCATCGTCCTCAGAAATGTAAGCCCCATCATCGTCAGAGCTACTATCATCATCACTATCAGCATCATCTCTCTCCTCTCCATCTTCATCTCCCTCTTCAGATTCTGAATCAGCAGCAGGATCATGATAAACAATGGGGTCATCTCGAAAAAGCTCGTGCATAACAGGGATGGTCGAAGTCTCAAGCTCATGAGGATCTTTGGAGGCATCACTATCAGAGCTGGAAGGGCTAGGTGGACGACGACGAGCAGTTTTGGTTCTGGGCAAATGTGTATCCACAGCAGACATGTCAGTACGAGCTCTCTTCCTGCTAGGCAAGCTGAGTGTGGAATCACTATCATCGGAGCTCTGAGCCATACACCCCTCCCTCAAATACCGGTTGCTTCTCACCAGCTGATCAATCATATCCATGGCCCCGGTATAATGACGAGCAAAGCTCCAATAAGTGTCAGCCGAAACCTGATAATAATCAAACAGAAGAATCGTAAACCAATCATCATATAAGACAAGGGTTTCCAGCAGTCTAAAACAATAAGCGAGAGAAATGGCAAGCTACTTACGTATCGAGTGCCCTCAGAAGATGAAAATATGGATAAATCCGCCGATATCAAGGGGGCCCGCCTCATATGATCTCCATCCTTAAAATTAATAAAAGGAGGAGGCGGGTGCGTCTCGCAACATGTCCGAGTAGATGGGCCGGCACCACAGGCATCACGTCTCGCAGCCACCGTGGTGACCTCAGCCTCATAGCCACATAAGCTCCGTAATCCCCATCATCCTCAGTATAATTGAAAGCGGGCTCCCCCTGAATCAAAGCGGCCACGTCCTCTAACTTCCTGGGAAACCATATCTCAACAGGAGGATCATATGGGACTCTAGCAACGCTCCTGGGGCCGTGCTGTCTATAAACCCGCTCCCCCAAATACAAAGCATCCCCAGACAAACCCACCAACAATTTGCGATACTCAGTCAGATGAAGAGCATGCTCTAGATTAACCCCAGCATATCGGCCATCCCAAGGAAATAGAGTCAAACTCTCGGGAGTCCTCCGCAAGCAGATAATGGTATCCTCATAAGAAGCAGTCACACGCCCCCTGGTGTCCGCCGACTGAACCTTCACCCGAGCATCTTTCACCCATCGTCTCATAGCAGGAAATGTAATAGCTGGATACGCATCCCCCACTCGCCAAGCATAACATCCGATAATCTCATAAGCCCAGACCTAGAAAAGAGAGACCAGAGCAAATCAGATTGATAAAGGAAGGACATAAAGAAAAATTATGTAAAGGATAGACTCCGACTGGAAAGTACCTCAAATGCAAAATGACAGCAGTTGAAGGACTTAGCCTCCCCCCTGCTGATGTCGTCCAAAGACAAGTTCATCTCCGCAAGTCCAGCCTCTCCCCGAGATAAGGTCCCAACAAAGATCCCGCCTCTCGTAAGCTCCAACAAAGAAATCAAGGCGTAAGATGTAGCATTGATAAACAAAGATATCGTAAAACCAATCCACAGAAAAGCTCTAGCCAGCCTCAAAGCCCTTAACCTGTCCTCCTCCGTATCCGCCACCTTAGCTGGATAATCCTGGCTCTTCCCAACTAACTGACCATGAAGCTCCCCAAGCTCATATCCATTCCCCTTCTTACCCCTGGGAACGAAACCAATTAGCTCCATGAAATACGCCTGCGGTGGGCGGTGTGGATCAACCTCAAGAACAAAGCTCCTCTAAATACAAAGGCTCATCAAGAAAAGGGAGGCCCGTGATGACAAAGAAATCGTAAGGAGTGACGGTCGCTCTCTCCCCAAGAAAAATGAAAGGAGTGGGTAGTCTCCCACCGTAATTCCCCGAATGCCCTCACAAGTCCCGCACTCCTCTAGGTACCCCTATGTCCCTCGCCATCTCAAAGAAGTGACCAAGCCCGGGCAAAGATATATCAAACCCTGTAGGCGAATGCCCTAACTCCTGACTACCCGGCAAAAGATCCCATAGCTGACCAACGACCTCCGGAGAGCCTCGGGTGCGCAACTCCTGCAGGTAAACACAACACAAGTATGAATATCCCAAACTTTCAAAAGAAACCTGTCAATAATTTGTTCCTAATTGCAATTTCATACTTTTCCAAGAAAATTAGGGTTAAGGCAATTAAGCAAACAGTCATGATTTCTCATAAACCCATAACTATGAAACAAGCCCAGAATTTCACGAATGGAAGCTCAAGCATTTTGAAAAATTAGTTGTTCAAAAAGCAAAAATAAGGGTTTTGCAAAATACCATGTTTCTTTTCCCCGGTGCAGAAGTATGTTCCCCGATTTGAGGATAAAAATCCCCTCACGCTGCTTGAGGAACGAAGGGTCTCTGATTCTGTAAAGCATTTTTCCTCCGAGCGGCCAACTGAGCTTGGGAAGGGCCTTTCTTCGTGGGTCGAGGTTTAGGAGGCATGTTTGCAAGAATTGATACTCTAACCTCCTTTGGTTTCACTCAAAATCGTGAAATTGGTTGTCTTTCGCCTCAAAAACCGTCGGCCTCCCTTTAAAAATCTATTTCAAAATGAAGTCTGTTGTTTTAAAGGACTGTCCCTTTGCCTTATGAAGTCGTGCGACAAAACGTGTCCCTTTTCCTTATGAAGCAGTGTGACAAAACTTGCCCTAGGCCAAAAATTTCTAAAAAGGTCCCGTATTTTGATAATTAACACGCTAATCCCTGTACTGTCTCGAGTGTCAAATTTCCCCGCAGGTACAACAGTTAATTGAGCAAACCTCAAAGATTGTCCCTCAAAGCAAAGCCGAGACGAAAAAAAAAGTTCGTGTCTATTCGAATTTCACAGACGCATCAAAATCAATGGCCCCACCGTCAACCGTCAACTGTCAATAAAAGTCCGCTGCCCAACAAGCAAAGTTCCTGTCACAAGCAAGCAAAGTTCCCGTCACAAGCAAGCAAAGCCCCCGTCACAGCAAGCAAAGTTCCATTCACAAGCAAGCAAAGTTCCTGTCACAAGCAAGCAAAGCCCCCGTCACAACAAGCAAAGTTCCCGTCACAAGCAAGCAAAGCCCTGTCACAAACAAGCAAAGCCCCCGTCATAGCAAGCAAAGTTCCCATCACATCAGGCAAGGTCCCACACCCCAAAGCCAACAGTCGACAAAAGACCGCCCCACACCCGACGACCGTCAACAACAGATAGTAGCATAGGACCCTCCGGCAGCTACATCCATCCCCAGCAGCACAAACTATAGCATTAGTCCCTCCGGCAGCTATAGATTTCAGATGTTGGGTGACAACTGCACAGTAATATATTGGGTGACAACCGCACAGTCAGATATTGGGTGACAACCGCACAGTCAGATATTGGGTGACAACCGCACAGTCAGATATTGGGTGACAACCGTACAGTCAGATGATGGGTGACAACCTCACAGTCAGATAATGGGTGACAACCGCACAGTCAGATGATGGGTGACGACCGCACGCCGTGTTTGGGTGACGACCGCATAGTCGATGTTGGGTGACAACTACACGCCGATGACGGGTGACAACCGAACGCCGATGTTGGGTGACAACCATACGCCGTATGATGGGTGACAACCTCACAGCCGATGATGGGTGACGACCGCACGCCGATGTCAGTGACGATCGCACAGCTGGGATGTTGGGTGACAACCTCACAGTTAGATGATAGGTGACAACCGCACAGTCAGATGATGGGTGACAACCGCACAGTCAGATGTTGGGTGACAACCGCACAGTTAGATGATGGGTGACAACCGCACAGTCAGATGTTGGGTGACAACCGCACAGTCAGATGTTGGATGACGACCGCACAGTCAGATGATGGGTGACAACCGCACAGTCAGATATTGGGTGATAACCGCACAGTCAGATGATGGGTGACAACCTCACAGTCAGATATTGGGTGACAACCGCACGCCGTATTGGGGTGACGATCGCACAATGATGATGGGTGACAACCGCACAGTCAGATATTGGGTGACGACCGCACAGTCAGATATTCGGTGACAACCGCATAGTCAGATGTTGGGTGACAATCGCACAGTCAGATATTGGGTGACGACCGCACAGTCAGATGATGGGTGATGACCGCACAGTCAGATTTTGGGTGACGACCGCACAGTCAGATGTTGGGTGACAACCGCACAGTCGTGTCCTTTATTGATTTCCCCCTCCAGTCATATGTCTAAACTACGATTTGGCTTGATTCCCTCCCCGGGATACGTAGGAATCCTTTCTCAAAAGGTCCAGCCATCCGATTCCCCAGATCACCACCTAGCCCTCCGCCTTATCCCCTAGCCGCTCATTGGGATTGGGTCTTATTTTATCGACAACCTCACTTCTTCCATAAGTGATGTTGCCGAGGGGCTCTGTAAGTACGCCAATCCAATTCGCGACCTTTCCAGATGCATTTTAATATGATAAAATTGCATTTAAGGGCGTTTTGGTAAATTCCCGGTCCATCTCGAGACATCCGGAAACATTTCATAAGTTTCACGTGAAGGAAGTACTTTTTTGTACTTTGCTCAGGCTAAGGGACCTAGAAGGAATAAATCAGTTTTGGACTTTTTAGGAATTATCCGAGAAGGTTCCAGAACCTGATTTGGCGCCAAAAACGGTTATGGTCACCTTGTGTCACGCGACAAGTCGAAGCATGGAAAGTGGTTACGTTACGTCGTGCGACACAAGGCTACCATGGACTGCAGCTATAAATAAGACCCTACCCCTCTCAGTTTTAGATCCGAATTTGAACCTCCCAAAGTCACTCTGCCAAAATTCATCCAGAAACTCTCTCTCTCCTCCTTTCCCACAAAAACTACCCAATTCCCCTACCAATTCCCTCACCTCTCACCTCTCTTCAACCCATTTCCTCTCCTTACTCCCTCATACACTTCAGATCCTCTCATCCAGCTCTCAGTTCGTGCTCAGCTCTCCAGTCAGAAGGTTGAATTCAAGACTCCTACACCTAACTTGGTGTAAGAGTTGAGGACTACAAGTGTAACTAGTCTCTCTCTATCCCTCTCTCTCATCTCATTGTTTAATTGTGTTCCCTTCTTCTCCACTTGATAATCAGGCTCCATCTCGCCTCGATTATCAAGTGGCAACCGCAATCTCTCGTTTAAATCGTTTATGCTTTGAGTCCAATTGCTTCGATTATGATGTGATCTACTTAGATTGGCAATTTGGATATCAAGGGAGTGTGGATCTCCCATATCTACACTCCTTTGATCAATTAGTATCTAATTCGTATTGTTCTTATTGGTTTTGATATAATTGTTGTGTATCTGTTGGATCTCGCATCTCGGTTGTGAGGTACTGCAGATGGTAACACTATGTCACGCGACACATTTGGACATGAGGAGTCCCGTGTCACGCGACATGTTGTGACCATCTCGCAGGACCATAGTTTCAGTTGTAATTCATTCTAGTTGGCTATTTTCATATTCAGAAATGTGTTTATGTTGTTTAGTGCCTAGATCTGTTCTTAGTTATAGTTTTATGTTCATATGAAGGTTGTGTGATTTGTTAGTTGTGAGCCTCTGCAAGGTGACCGTTGATGTCACGCGACATACTTGGACAAGGGAGTCCTGTGTCACGCGACATAGATGATCCTTTGCAGAGGACCTGAGTCCTTTTGTAATCTGTTCTCATTAATGTAAAGGGAAGTGGCCTCCCGGACAACTGGTCTACAAGTTGTAATGATCTTGCCTATTCAATAAAATTCATGTTCATCGCATTTGCATATTATCATTGTTTGCACATTGTTTTGAATTATTTGGATGTCTAGATTAGAGAGACTCGTCTACGGACGAGGCGTGTTGGGTGAACTCTCAGTTCTTCCCAACACGTAACCTGACCCCCGAACTCATTCTCTTTCAAAAGGTTTTTCAAAGTGCACCTCTCAAAGCATGGCGTGGCTGAAATTACCCGGATCTGAGAGGCTCGCGCCCCGGCATCTGGCATCTTTCGCGTTGGCGGCGGTTTATGTCTCGCCGTTTGTTTTCGCATTTGTAGAGTCGCCACGCCGTTTTTATTAAGCCCAAAACATTGAAAAAGGGCATCAGTTTAAAGATAATTTTAAACTGTTTTTGTGTGATGAGATTTTGAGTTCGGAGGTCAGATGACTCCTCGGGAAGAGAATATTAGAATATTAGAGCTCACCCGAGTCGCCTCGTAAAACGAGTCTTTCGGATACCCCTAATATCCTTTAAATGCTGTGTGTGTGTGTGTGTGCTTTTAAAAATGCATGCTGTATCGGATGTCTACATTGTATGCTATGTATGGAAATGTATTGAAATAGTAATGGAAGGAAGCCTTACCAATGTTGGTTCGTGTCTGTCTTCCGCTGAGGAATAGTGTTTGAGGTCGGAGTAGCATTCCGGTACGGATCGGGATTGCTTCGGGATGAGCCGGTTGTCTGCGGACAGAGTTTCGGCATGCGTGGGGATCGTCGGGATCACTCGGGCAGAGGTTCGGCGTGCGTTGTGGTGGCAGGAGTCACTCGGGCAGAGTTTCGGCGTGGTTTGGGATCGCCGATTTGACTTGGAAAGAGCCGGGACACCGTGGAAAGATCAGGCAAGGCCTCGGAGTACCACGAGGGGCCTCAGAGTACCTCGAGAGTGCCTCTGGGCAGCGCGGGAGCGTCGCGGGAGCGCTCGGAGAGGCTTCGGAGCACCACGAGGGGGCTCGGAAGGCCTCGGAAGGATCCGAAAGGGGCCGGGAATGCCTCGAAAGGACTTAGAAGGGAAGCCAGAAGGCCTAGGGAGGAAGAGAGAAGTGGGAGGTGTCTGAAAATGAGGAGGGGGAGCCCTCTATTTATAGTGCCAGATTTGGTGCAAAGAGGTCCGTACGGACCTCCCTGGTAATCCAGTTTTTTGGTTTTCCTCGATTTGAGGGAATATGTGATGATGGTGAATATTCTGTAATTATGGTGTCCCCTGAGCAATAAGGTCCGTACGGACCATCTTGCATGCAAAGAGGTCCGTACGGACCAACTAAGCATGAGGGTAATCATTTTCTCCGGGATTTGAGGGAATATTGTGGACTTTAAGGGGATTCAGTAATTATGATAACAAAGAGGTCCGTACGGACCATTATTGCTTTTCCAATTTCCTGAAAATTCCCGAAAGGTCCTTTTGTCCCTTTTTATCCCAGGAAGGCTCCTCCCTTGGTTTGGCTAGGGGTTTAGAGAGGGTTTTGAGTGAGAGGGGTCGTCGAGACTGCGTTGATGAGTCTGCGGTGCTTCCCGTGCGTTTGAAAGGGTGTGATCCAGATTGGGGTACTTACAGAAGCCCCTCGACGACGTCACTTATGAAAGAAGTGGGGTCGCCGATAAGATAAGGGTCCTAATCTGGATCGCGTGCTGGGAGATAATGTGACCGGGGAGGTCAGTGTGAGGACGTGGTGGTGTCCTATTGTGTGACCGTTTAGGCCGCAGGGCCGGACCCCGTGATAGGATTCCTACGTATCCTCGGCGGGAATCAAGCCCGGTCGTAGTTCGGCGTGGGGTGAGTGTTTTGTGAATGCGGGCGTGGTGGTGCCCTGAAGTGTCGTGTGACCTCCGAGGTCAGTGGTAAGGACGTGGTGGTGTCCTGGGTGACCGCCGAGGTCAATTGTGAGGACGTGGTGGCGTCCTGGGATGGAAATTTTACGATTTTCCTAATCGGGTGGTTTAAGGCCTTCCGGGCCGGAGATAGTGATTTGGGAGATTTATACGGTCTTTCGGACCGAGTGGTTTAAAGCCTTCCGGGCTGGAGATAGCGTGAGGGCTTGAATCGTCTTCTGAATGTGGTTGCGCCACGCGTGAGGACTTTGAATCGTCTTCTGGCGGCGGTTTTGGTGCCACGCGGAGGACTTTGAATCGTCTTCGCGGCGGTTGGTGCCACGCGGGAGGACTTTGAATCGTCTTCTAGCCGCAGTTGATGTTATGCGCGAGGACTTTGAATCGTCTTCTAGCCGCATTTGTGGAGGCGTGGCTGCCTTGTGCTTTGATAGCGAGAGGCGTAGATGCCTTTGTGTTTTTGCATGTTGAGTAGAAGGTTGGACTTACGATGACTGCCGGTGCTTGCGTTGCCGTTGAAGTGGGCTAGGTTCGGGCTTACACTGACTGCCGGTGCTTGAATTGCTGGGGATGCATGACCCTGTAGGGGCCCTTTTTGCTGGGAAGATGACTTCGGACCTCTTTTGAGGGCCAGTGGTTGAGTTGTCGTTGAGCGTTTGGAGGCGTCTTGTGCCTTGATATTCGTGCTGGGAGGTGTTGGCTCCTTCTTGAATTGTCGTTGAGTGGGCGTCTTGCCTTGATACGTCGAGGTTGAATTGCCGTTGAAGTGGGCGAAGACCGGTCTTACGTTGACGGCCGGTGGTTGAATTGCCGTTGAAGTGGGCGAGGACCGGTCTTACACTGACGGCCGGTGGTTGAATTGCCGTTGAAGTGGGCGAGGACCGGTCTTGGATTGACTGCCGGTGGTTGAATTGCCGTTGGAGTGGGCGAGGACCGGTCTTACGCTGACGGCCGGGGATTGAATTGAAGGGTTAGGGACCATTCTGCACTTGGATTTGCTGGAAAAGGCCTTAGGACAGCCAGGGGCAAAGATTATAAGGGCAGGAAAGTAATTTGGCCACCCCTTGCAAAGAGGTCCGTACGGACCAACCTGGTTGCATAGAGGTCCGTACGGACCAAGTTGGTTTTTTACAGTTCCCAGATTTTGACTGGGTTTAAATGCCGAGCCCTTCCCCATTCCTTCTTCTTCAGTGCGTGAATCCGAGAGAGAGAGGGAGAGAAAAACCTCCATTGTTAACCAAAATCCTTCATTTTTCGCTTGAATCGCTTGCAATGGCGGAAGGATCTCGAAGGAGTCGTCGACAACGCAGTCAAGAAGTGGTCGAGCAACGGATGGAGCTTCAAAGAAATTGGATTTCGTTTGTTCCATCTTCGAAGAACCCGGATGTCTTGTATCCGAATCCGGAGGTGCACAATCGTCGTTCTAGGAACGTCGGGGAGGTAAGAAATCCGTTCCGTTTTGATTCCCTGCTCGAATTTTTGAATTCTAGAACTAGATTTTAGTATTTCGCATTTTTGAATTTTTGTTATTTTTTTATGCCTTTTTGTGAAATTCTTGATGAATTGTTGAAAATGGACATATAAAAATTGTGAGTATGTGTATTTTGTGCAGAAATGTGTAGATTAGCTTTTATTTGTGAAAATAAAGTGCTTCTCTAATGAAATGCATGATTTGGTGTTTTGTACCGTATGCTATTTATGTATGTACATTATGAGAAAAGTCTGTCGTGTAGTGACAATTTTCGTGAAAAAATGTGACATGTGCCGTGTTTTGTGACGGGTTTTGTCTGAAAGTGTGTACCGTGTAGGGACGGATTTTTTTTTTTTTTGAAAAATGTGTTATGCATATGTGTCGTGCCGTGTGTGCCATGTTTTTGGGTGACGGACTTTGTGGGGAAAATATGTGCAATATGTGCCGTGTTTTTGTGACGGGTTATATGTGCCTTTGCCGTGTTGGGACGGACTTTTTTTTTTTTTGAAAAGGTGTCGTGTAGGGCTTAATCCCTTTTTTTGAGAAAATGTGTACAATGTGTGCCGTGTTTTTGTGACTGGATCATTGCATGGGAAAAATTATATGTATAATGTATGTGAGAATTATGTGCAATGTGTGCCGTGTTTTGTGACGGGATATATGTGAAAAATATGTGCAATGTGTGCCGTGTTTTGTGACGGGTTATATGTGAAAAATATGTGCAATGTGTGCCGTGTTTTGTGACGGAGTTATTTTCATGGCTTTCCGTGTTGGGACGGACTTTTGTGCCTTTTGTTTTATATTAAGTACTGTGATTGACGTACCTTTCTTTGTGTTTACTGCGGGGATGCGGAGCTTATGGCAGGGGAAAGGCTGCAAAGGATGAAGACTTCGGGGATCGCTACGAGGCCGTTGTTGGCTAATGGCACTGGGATGCCCTGATATTTCCGTGGACGGTAGGCCGAGTCCCGTGGAGGAGTGGTCTCAGCTTACGGCACAGGGGGTGTTCGTCGAGAACACTGGGGAGTTTCGATACTGAGGAAGAACAAGAGCGTCTTCCTTGGCCTTTCCGAGTATTGGTGGGATACCACCCGCACCTTCCATCGAGTTGGGGAGAGGTGACGGTGACGCCCAGGCCCAGACTTTGCTTTGCGATACGGCTTTCCTTGAAGGAGGGCCAATGCGGTGGAGAGATATGATCTCCGATGTTGTGTTGACCAGTGGCTGGGCTTTGAGCCTCGTCCTCGCGAGGGCACAGAAGGGATCTTGTATAGCGATGTGGAGAGCGAGGATCACGGCTTGATATTAGGGCCTCTACGTCTCAGGGTACCGGCTGGTGGACGGCGAGCGGTAGCGCGCTCCTTTGTGGTATGCACTCTCGAGACCTTGTTCTCGAACCATGCGGCTGCGGCTCCCTTTGCTCTGTTGGAGAGCTTGATTGATCTGGATAGTGGTCTGTGATATTGCTTGGGGCGAGGCGAGCTTGGCCAGAGCTCTACTTTTCCTTTGGACCGGTTTAGCCAGGGGTGTGGCCGCTCATTGGCTGTTTTGACTTTGCTTTGGAGGTATGAGTTTATTGCTTTGTTTTTGATTTAGCAACTTGTCGTTTCTCCGTTTCTTTTGCACCGAGCCTTCTCTTGTTTTGTCGCGGGTGTGGTTCTATGAGGTTTTTCGGTGTTTCCCGTGGGATAGAGATCTGAGGTTATTGCCTTTGCGTACCCGCTATCTTTGGTGGGCTCGTACCGGCGAGGAAGAGGAGGACCCGGCGGGGAAGCTCACCATCGCCTACGGGGATGTGCGGGAACGTCTGGAGAGGGGTAGCCGGAGGGGTTCGTTTTGTTCCCGTGGGCTCGGTATAGAGGGTGATGAGTTCGAGGGGCTCCCAGGACAGCCCATAGCCGGAAGATGCTGCGGGGCTTGACCTGCGATGTATCAGGGGGAGCGGGTCTTCTGGTAGCATGGCCCTGGTGTGCTTCTCGTGGCTCCGAGGGACCCTCCTTTTGGGATGCTTGATTCCCGGGACATGGATGTGCTTGACTTTGAGAGGTACCTTGGCGGTGTGGGCGCCGAGGAGTTCATCTTGTATGGAGAGGAGTACGGGGCCTTCGTGAGGGAGGAAGGGCGAGACGCCGCGAGTGCGCGAGGGAGAGAGAGGCGGGCCCGCAGCTCCCCAGAGGTTCCGATGTCGGGGCCGGATTTCACGTATGTCCCAGGGGGACCTGATCGAGGAGGAGGGTGTAAATGCGTACCCATTCCCTGAGCGGAGCTCCTGCGCATACCGAGTGGATCTGACGAGATCGGTGAGTGTGCTTACTCTTTTCCATCTTGGCATCTTTTCTGTATTTTTCTCTTTTTGTCGTTGAGTATAACAGTATTGCTGAGCGTTTCCTTGGCTGCTTGTTGATGCAGGTCCCGGGGAGAGCCTATGATATTCTGACTCGCCGTTATGTGGCGATGAGGTCGTTTGTGAAGAAGATGGCATCGAAGATATCTTGCCGGTCTTCGCGACGCGTGCCGGCGTACGAGCCTATGCCTTCGAGGCATTACGCAGACGTTCCTCCGCCTAGAGCCGAGCGAAGCCGCGGCGGGAGGGACCTTCGAGGGCGGCATAGTATGGATGTTGGGACGTCTTCGGAGCTCGAGGCGCGGCCCTTTATCATTTCTTCCCTCCTCGGGATGCACGGGAGAGGGTCCGTCGAGCCTTCTTTCTTTGATCCTTTCGCCGGATTTGATCCTTGGATTACTTTGAGTGGCGGCCTCGGCGGGGACTCGGTACTCGATGACGAGGATGTGGCGGGCGGGTTCAGGATGCCCGACTTCTCTCTAGAGGACCTCGGCGAGGATGATGATGATGCTGAAGAGTCGGATTAGGGTCCATTTGCTTTCCCTTTTTCCATATCTTCTCCTTTTTTTTGTTTAGCAACAGACATTTGATATTCATGTAATAAAACACTCATATTTGCACGGCAAACGGCATTTTATTTTAAGATGTAATGTCATTTTTGTGATTCCCGGGATTTGTCCTAGAAATGGTTTCTATTATTATTTTTTATTTTGTACATGCCACGTGGTGAGAGTGCGTTTGTGGGTAGTGTATGTTTGCTTGGGAATGGCTTTGGCCGGTGTTTGGGCGATTTGGAGCAAGGTCTGCGAGGACGGTGGTTGTTATGTCTTGTTTCTTGGGGGAAATGGGTTCTTTTTGCAAGGAGGTCCGTACGGACATACCTAGCATGCAAAGAGGTCGTACGGACCAACCTTGCTTTGGGAAGGAGATAAATGCTTTCCGGTGTATTTGGTTCTTCCCATTTCCCCATTTGCAGCCATTTTCGAGCTTTCTTCCCCATTTTCTCTAGGAACCTCCATTTTTGCCATGGATTCTTCGTACGTCCCTAGAATTTTGCCGAGGTTTTCGCAGGAGAGGCAAGCACACTTCCTTGAGCAGTTGAAAACGTGGATGCGGCGCCGTATGAGGCATCGAGACGGGCTTTCGAGGTAAGGTTTCGTGTTTGCTCGATTTGGTCTTTTAAGGAGTTGGTTCCTGATTGGGATTTGTTGCCCGGGCTGCCGCGAAGTTACAGGATGTTAGGAGAGCATGTGTGCTTGTTTCTCCTATAATGAAATGGTGCCCACTTTT